>PQXI01000141.1:12244-95021 GCA_004786145.1 Botrytis paeoniae
AAGGAGGGGGGGGGAGGGAAACATATATTTCCTTTCTGATTGTTAATTAATTTCATGTAATTTATCAGAATTGGTTTGGTATTCAAAGATTGAGCTTTGAGTTTTGAGCTTGGAATTTGGCGTTAGGGTGATGAGTGTGAGTGAGAAAGGGTGTTAATTTGATTGGTGATATGATGTATGTATATATATATATATTTCTTTTAATTGTTATTATTATAAAAAAAAACTAGTATTGTAATTGTGATTGTCATTATAGAGAAATGTTCTTTTGTAAGTGCTAGGGAAATATCTCATGATTTGTGTGTATATTGACTCTTGAGATATCTGATCTCTCGTGTGATAGAGATTTAGAATCAGTGATTGAAGGAGAGGTAGTAGGTGGTAGGTAATACCTTGAGTCTCGAGGTCTTTGTGTGATGTGTCAGACTGGGTGTATGGGATGTGGAGAAGAAGATTTTTGGTGGTGTGTTGTGATGGGGGTTTATAGATTCTGAGTGGATAGGAGGTGATTGTTATTGGGGATAGTGGATAAATTGGGGAGGGGAGAGATTCTTGTAGAATGAGTAGAGTGGAGTAGAGTAGAGTAGAGTAGAGTAGAGTAGAGTAGAGTAGAGTAGAGTAGAGTAGAGTAGAGTAAAAAATATATAAATACTTCGTTATTAATACAGCAACCTGCCTTTCAGTGCTTTTCTTCAAATGAAAATCTTCCAAGATTCAAGGTCTTTGTGAATTCATCGTTTTTGTTTACTATTCTTCTCGAGAAATAGAACTGGGAGAGTATTTCTGTGTGGGAATGGGAATGGGAAGAAGGTGGAGGGAGGGGAAATTTGATAAGGGAGAGAGAGAGACAGGATTGTGTGGCTGTTACTAGTTTTACTTGTTGTTATTAACCGTTTACCTCTTTCTATTCAATGTAGTCAAGATACTATTATTCATTCATCGCCGCGACGTGAATATGTTGTCGCTCTTCAATGCCCATTGTTCGATATTAAATCCCGCCAGAAGATTGATGAGTATGTTTCTGATTGAAAACTATATCTTAATCCTATGAGTGACCATCCAGAATGTCCTTTGTATTATTTTTACCTGGTTCATCTGGTACGAGTGGGGATATTTATACAAGAACAAAAGTTTACCTTCGAATAATCATACATACTAGAAGGTAATTGGTAGATCTCAGAATTTAGAATTCATAATGAAAGTGGTAAAACCTTTTCTTTGAAGTTTGTATGTATTTAGTTCCATCAGGGATTCATTGCGAAGTCGGATTATAAATTCTCTTCGTGTTCCACTGGATACAAACCCCAAATCTAGAGTATTCACTTCGAAGCAAAGGTCATCGCAATGATATCTCTAATTGTGTTTGCAAGTTATTACAATTCTAATCACTACCTGGGAAGAGAAATTGAAGCATATATGAGATCAATGTTTGTCACTATGTATAATCGGTGATATTTCTTCGGTCTTAGTAACGGTAGTTATAACAGTAGTTGGACAGATTTATTGTTGCCGAAATCTTTACTCTGCCCCTTTAACCATCGCTCGCTAAGTCGCAAGCATTTTTTGCTGTCGAAATATTCGAAAAGTTTGTAGAACATCTTATTTTGATAATGAATATTTGAGAACCGAAGGAAAGTTTTTTGTATGAGCTGATAGATCACAGGTGGAGTTATTGATTTCTTGATATGTTTCGTTGTGGAGTAGAAGATGACCTACGTTGATTAAATTAAGGGTAATGCATCGGTTGTGTTGTCTTGAAAGAATAATAAAAGAAAAGATCTTTTTATACCTTACTGATTTATCAATTCTACGGAAAGTGCCCCCTTTGATTTGCACCTTCCTTCTGGATTATATACATAAGAGTAAGAGAACGAGTGTTTATCGGTAGGGTAACGGGGTTAATGAATAGGAATTGAGGTTGAGAGGGGGGTAGTTGGGCCATGCGTTACATTTCCCGATGTGTAAATTCAACATTTACACACAAACTGTCTTAGGTATAGTCATTCGGATCATTCGATATTAAAAATGGAGGTATGTAAATCTTAGCATATGAGCAAAACGAGACACTCAGAATTAGACAAAGTCAAAAGAACAAGAGCTACAAGATGATATGCTCTTGACTCAATTTCAAAGCTAGGACCTAAAGATTATCCCACATTACTACAAGTTACATCATCGATACAATTCACTAATGGCACTGTTTAGTATCTCATAGTAACTAATTGAAATTAATATCTTGTCACTATCATTGTCGTTGTTGTTCAATATGATCAAATAGTAAGTATCTATCTTAATCCACCCCGTATTTTGTCGTTGTCACACAGAATTAGAGTATTACAAGGTCTCGAGGTGTACTTCGTATTTAAATCCCATCGAATTGGATGGTAGACTTTGGCGTCACGTTTGTGATTGAATCTTTCAAAAGGGCAACTTTTATATAAGGCCTAGTAGTTCATCACCCAGGATAGAGTAATTTCGACCTTACCCTTTGATTGCTTCAGCTGTCAAGGAGAAATTGAGAAGAATGGATATTACATAACCAGATATTTGATCAACCATTTTCAAATCTCAAGACGGTGGTATAAATTCTAAACTGAGGAAGTATTATATCCTTAATTTCGATTTAACGAATTAATTTACTAGCAATATGGGAATAGTTGAACGAACGATATTGTACATAAGTCTATGTCGAGAAAATCTAAATCCGCTAAGTGATAATGATGATGATCGACAACATATCAAAGGAACTGGCGACAAAACCTCACGAAGAGTGACAGCAGAATGACTCATGCTAATAGCGAATTAATGACTGTGCTCCACCGCGCAAATTCAGATAAGTCAATTGATCAAAGCTCTTTGGAATGAAATTACGCAAGCCTACGATCAACAAGCATTGAAGACATTACCACGATGTACGACAGATTTGCTCTCAAGGTATACAGTTTCACACAAGGAGATGGGATGCCTTTTATAGACATTTGAAGCTTGAAACTTCGTTACCTCTGGTCTAGAATGTTGAATCTCATTGGTTTTATAAGAATGCCAGGCTGGATTATCCTTTCTTAATATATTTACAGCGATTCCGGCCATTTTTCACGTTACTTTTATTCTCGGTATAAAAAGACTGTTGTGGACGTCATGGGTACCAATTCAGCGGTCCGACGTAAAGTCAACCAAGAAAGGAAAGGTTGCCAATGGACGAAGCAGTGCCATCGGCCAGACTTTGAGACTTGGGGCTATTGTTATGATGTTTGAGGATTCTTTCGAGTTCTCTAGGAAAAACAGAACCTCTAGCAGTCAGATTTGAAATGAAAGAACATACCTGAGTAACAGTAGTAAGTGTATCACTAGAAGAGTGAGATAAATTGCGAGGCTCGATAGATAACGATAAGTGAAAAAGAAGACGACAATGAAGAAATCTATCTCTTGTCATATTCTCTGATCGAATGAGAAATGGTCTCTCGTAGCTTCAGACATCAAATGTTATACTATGAATTTCACAGCATTTGGGACATTCCCTGCCAAATGAATCTCAACAATTCCTTAACGGGACTAAGTCCCAATTTCTTTTTATTGCTTCAAACTCAGGCTACAGCTCCTTTCAACTTATAGAACTAGATTTCGATTTTAGTTTTCACTGAGTTCATATTGAGAAAAGCGGAGCGGTGTGATGCGCTTCTGTGAGGTATACGGAAATTAGTAAGTTAATTCTGTCTAGGGAGATGGCTCACTCGGTCGACAGATGATGGATTTGAGAACAAGTATGAATAGAACAAAACCACCCGTATCTGCTCTGACAACAAGAGAGACGAACCTTAAGAAAAAGGAAGAAAACCATTTGACAGTAATAATTTGAGGTTTCATTATAAGCTAAGCATCTAGAAGAAGCAGTCGACTTGTTGATGAAACAAATTAGAGCTTTCCTTTCAGGGTCCTGTATGTCTCCGGATCCAGATAATCACTCCCAAAAATTTAACATATAAGCTCAACTGTTCCAGTTCTCTCCAATTCATTGCATAAGACCCATCGAGAAAATTAAAAGGAAGGCGATACTGAGTTTTGTTTCGTGCATGTAACCAGATGTCTGTCCATAAGCACTTTGGTTTTACTTCAGAACTACTAGCATCGTTGGGAATGTGTTTTGAACATGGTCAGTTCTACTTTATGACACGAAGCTTTCCGTGACTTGAATAGCAGAAATGATACCAGAAAAACACCTAAAAGACTTGAAAATATCTTCCCCATTGTTATTATTCTTAGGGTGAGGTTCTAAATATCTCTCTGATTGCTCTTGACAATCAGTCTATGATTGCCTCAATGGCAACCCACGAACTATATGCCTCACTGTCCACTACAGCTTCCATCTCTAATTCTAACTCAGGTGTATCTAACACCTAATACCCCAACCCATCACCAAAACTTAAGTCCCACCAACAAAGGCTCCAAGGCTCCAAAAGTCAGCAACATGTCCTCCCTCCGCATAGTCCTTGTAAAAGGATAAGCCCAGACGGGACTGGACCAACATATGAACGCCAATACCCAAATAAAACCAATTATCTTCCCCAACAGAGTGTTTTTCTTTCCGCCAATAAGTCTCCAAATTTCTTGAACCCCATCTTCAATCATGATACCTAGAGCTTGTGCACAGAAAAATGACATTGCACCGGATTGTGCTGGGTAGATACCACTTCCATAGTCTGCGGCCACATGTGTCGCGCCTGAGACCGCAAATGTAAGAAATATCTTGAGGTAGCGAGCGATGAGCGTAGATCGAGGAATATGGAGGATACTATGGGTGATAAATTCGGCGGGGCCTTTGATGGTGAGTTGGATGTTCTGGTGCCAGGACTTGCTGCATAAACATTAGTTTATTTTCTCAGTCTTGTAGCTTCATGAAAAGAGACAGAAAACACAAACATAACTTACCTCCAGAGTCCTCTAATCGTATAAGCATGTTTGGCTTCTCCAAAGAAAGGTCTCCACCGCCTCACTTCTCCACCACCAAGTCCAACATCCAATAACGCAGCGACCGAGAAGAAAAACTGAAGATAACAAAACTGGCACACCCAGTAAAGAAGACTGATGGTGACTATCGTGATAATCTGGTCTCGTAAATTGGGGATACCCTCACCAAACATCATTCCAAACCATGGAATATATTCATCACCCAGCCATTTCTGATTCACATTTAGCTGTCCATCAATAGCAAGCGTATTTAAAAAATACAAGGCGACTATTATAGCAGCATGATGCAAACAAAATCTCCATCTTGTCGGGCCAAGAATAGGATCCTTTGCATTGAAGAATAGAACGTTAGAAACCTCCAGCGAAGTGCCGATATATCTAGTATTTCCGACCACCTCTTGTCCCCATTCCGATTTGGTTTGTTTCTTCTCTTCCTTCTCATTCTCTCTTCCGATGCTCTTGCGTCTCAAGTCGTCTTTTCCATATTGCCAATTTCGAATAATGAATCGGTCGAATATAACATTGGGCATAGTAAAAGAACCACTGGCGAGGAAGCGACCTGCCCAGCCTGTTGTATTGACATGTTCATTCCAGTTTGAAAGTGCGATATAAGAGAGAACTACGCTCAGGGCGAAAGCTAGAAGTCGTGCGGTGCGAGTTGTGGTATGAACTGCGGTCAGATTGGTGAGGAGAATGTTGGCAAAGAAGAGGAGGAGGGGATGAGTAAGGAGTGTTGCGACAGTCATGATGGGATCTGACGAAGTTCGAACCTTTTTTTTTCTTTTTTTTTTCGGAAGGAATTTTCGAGAGTGCCGCAAGACAAAGTTGAACAATATATGAGTAGATGTTATACGGTTAGCTATCACGTGCAATGCAGGTGGCTTTATTCCGCCTCTTTAGACAGATCACCTTCCGGACGACAGTATTGTATTTCTGCTATGGACTCAATATCCAAACGTAACCATCCCATTCTGCTGCACCAAGAGTTACCTTAATCTGTCATATTCATCATATTACAAAGTCAAAGGCGCAATTCAAGGGCAAGGCTTTTTCACAAGCGAGTTACGTCATGGTATCACCAATGCCCCTTAGCTCTGATTCTTAACAGACGATGTGCGTGTCTCACATGTACCTAAGAATTTTTGTTTGTATTCTTGATTCTTGAATCGTCGTCATATATGGGAAGATCTTTTCATGCCATATGATATAAAGTATAAGTGACTGCGCACGATGATTGACAGAATCAAGAACAATAACTCTCTAGCTGGTAAACACATTCATTGGCCACCTGTTCTTCACAAGCTTCACTCATATTCCCTGAAAGCATTTCTCATTGCATATTCGGTAAGTGATTTGGCGACGAATAATTTCATTTAATGGCTATAAGATTCGTCGACTTTAAAAAAACGTTTTAACATTATGAGGGTTTAGATAGTTTAATATTATCAAACAAAACCGAACTATGCTTTTCTTGCCCGTCAATCATATCTCTCATTTCTTCCTCTCAAATCCTAACTCCACCCAAAATCCTTTACCAGTTCCTCCTCATCAATCCATTCATCACTCGCTCAAATATAGAAGCTCGGCAAATTAGCCACTATGTAATCAAAGCTCGTACTCCTGAAATTATCACTTATAAACCCCCCGAAGCTCGCATACAAATTCAACAATTGTGCTCCATTGCTATATTGCGGCCAATTCGCATACGCACTACTCGTCCCATTATTTGGGTTCAGAGTATTTACAAAACTCAAATAATATGCTTTACTAGCACTAGCCGCATAATTTGGGTTGATACCGTTGAAGACCTGTAGGATATCTGAGCCGTGGAAGGTGCCGAGAACAGGGGTTCCGTAATCATAGGATGAGAGATAGGACCAGGAGGGAACAGCTGGTGCGACTTTTAGTGCGGTTTGGAGGAATGCACGACGGGTGAGGGTAAACGTGAGATCACCAAGGATGGCGGCTAAACGTTTGAATTGGGGATACCAATTGTTTAACAAGAGGGTTCGGAAAGGGGAACCAGAAATCAAGTCATTGGGGTATGTGTTGAGAAGGCCGGTGAGGACGGAAGTAGGTGCATTATGGAAAAAGAAATCGGAGAAATAGGTGGTGAGTTGAGCGGTTGTGGAAATGTTACTCTGGAAAAGAGCAAATATTGTTCCTTCATCCTCTTGGTCGCCAATTATAAAGGGGACCTTTGCCCAGTTTCCTGATGCGAGGAGAAGATCGGGAGATTTGGTGAGAGCGGTACCGTCTGGACGAGGAAGATAAGATAATGCGATAGACGAATAACTAAGCAGACCAGGAACAGAGTTTGTCGCGTTGAGAAGAGTGGAATAGGGTACGCCTCGTAAGCAAGTTAGAGTATTGGCTGCGGCTGAACATCCTGCTGAGGCTACGACATTATCGTAGATGATTTGTCCCTTTGGACAATCGACTGGATCTGCTGGGACTATACTTCCTGAATTCATAATGGCTCCACGGAATAATGATTTGCCTTTGTATGTGTTGTCACCTCCATATAGAGCCATTTGGTCAAAGACTGAGATTGCACCAGCTGACTCTCCCCAGATAGTCACCTTGGATGGATCACCACCGAAAGAAGCAATATTATCAGCGACCCTTTAGAGACTTCGTTAGTATGACTGTAAGACTCTTATACAGAACAACATACCATTGCAATCCCAATCTCTGATCCAACAATCCCAAATTCGCACTACCATCCGCCAAAATCTCCGCTCCAGGCAAAAATCCAAATCCACCAACCCTATAAGCCACTTGGACAAAAATAATCGGTTTGCCCTCGGCAATACTTTCCGCTACCCATGAAGATCCATCATACATCCCTGTTCCTCCCAATTCAAATCCTCCTCCGAAAATCCAAAATAAGACTGGTAATTTAGATGAAGCAGTTGTACCAACTGGTCTTTGAATATTCAGATACAAACAATCTTCTCCAGCATTGAGAACTTGTTGGAAAACTGGTGTATTGAGGAGAAGACCTAGTGCTGATGTAGGAATTGCATCATTAATAGTAGTGCTAAAGAAGAACTGAGGACAAGAAGCTGCTTGGGCTGTTGCTTTAATTGTGCCCAACGCAGAGGTGATGGGTTGAGGTGGTTTAAGTCGAAGTGCACCAACGGGAGGTTTGGCAAATGGAACACCAGCAAAGGTTTCGACAGTTACGCCAGCACCTCCAATGATTGTAGCTGCTGGTGATGCAATTGTCACTGTTGGAGCTGCAGCTCTTTCTTCAATTGGTACATCTCGCTCGACATTTTCGACTGGAAGAGCAAATGCGGTTGACAGAAGAGCAGAAATTGATACCAGCGAGAGCTTCATGATGAATTGGAATGTGGCTCTTCCGGAGACCAGAAAGAAAGTAGGATAATGAGTGGAGACTACCGAGAGTGGAAGGCCACCACTTCGATCTTTCCTCGAATTATAACAAATATCAGAGTTCCATTACCTTTCATTTTCAGAAGGAAATTTAGTAAATTTTGATCTCTTCAACATGTGCTTCCTCGGTCAGTGACTATAGGATTATCCACCTGACCCTTTTCTGATCACTTAATCTCTCATAGCTCGACATCTCGCATCCACCGCCGACTAGCCATAAGAATGGTGCCTTACTTAATGGAACGCAAAGTTTTCCATTTGCCAGCGCCAAAAGAATAAGCTGGCCAAATTCGAAAAAGATTGGTCAATATTCTAAAATTGAACTCTAGAGTGGATGGTAAAGTTTAAGAGTGGTCTTGGATTAGTCGGGTCCTGAGGTCGTGTGAGAGATCATTTCCTGTTGTGAAATCGAACCCCTGGTACCTATGTGCGTGTACGACCGGGTACATTCCCATTACGGAAACAAGTGTGACTGAAAGGTATGAAAGTGTGGGGATGCGGGGTGAGGCTAAATTAACATACCGTTCTAAAAACTCAGAGCCCACCCATCAAAGTGCGAACAGAGCGTAAGTACGAACCTATACGAGCCCTACATTGTATGTTTCACATGTCTGAGGTCCAGAATAAATTTAATGGTGTCTTTTATCTCATTCAGGTCGTGTCATACAGAAATCGCCAAGCAATGTTTACCAGAACGGTCATCAACCGAGGCCAAATGCAAGTACAAGGTTCCCCGCATCAACACAGAAGGATCTTAGAATCAAGAAATTCTTCAATATTTAATTTATTCTTGCTTATCCGTATAAGAAGTGGATTATACGAGCATGTGGTGATACCTTTGTACCATGTATGTAGAATTATTTTTCCGTATGATCTTGGCAACTTTGCTCAATGAGGGTTTTGTTCCGAGGAATACCTTTTAGATGACCACAACGTGACTATCTCAATTTTGTTTGAGAGTCCCAAGGAAATGATAAGAACTTCAGCCCATCAGTCTCTGGTTCTCGGCAGATGCTTGGAAAATGAAGCCCAGCATGCGACGGCTTTTCAATCAGGTATCATACGACAAGCGAGCAAATAAAACACGCGGCAGTTGAAAATTGTTTAGTTTGTTGAAGTCAAAGATATTGATCTCCGTTGCCAAAGTGGACAAACATGGATCAACTTCGGGATAACAAAATGCCGAAGCTTCAACGTAGTCCTGCCCTACCCGATGTTCAAAGTACAGGGCTTCATTCTGAACTTAAACAAAAGTGTTATCGGTGTGCATTTCAAAGTAGCGCAATGCTATCAATGATACCAGTCACTTCTAAACATCATTTCTCTTTCCAAATTTCTCATACTAATTCTCACTTTCTCCTTTCTCTTTTGCAGCCTTAGCGGCGTTAATCTCTTCAAGTTGTGGCATTTATTACCGAAAGCCACAAGGAACATCATACCTACTATTGCAACTCCAATGATGTAGCCCTTCCCTGAACCGTTCATGTAAGATCTGAAAATGTCTGGTGACTGTTCAGCAGTGAAGACATTCCTCAATTCCGTGCCACCACTTGAGAAAATCTTCATCATTGACACAGTTGAATCATAGGCTGCGACGCTTTTGACCAGAGTTTCAGCAAATGCAGTTTCAGCGGCAAGGTCTTCCTAGGGTTCGTGCGAAAAGAATCATTGCTATTGCAGATGATATGTCCCTTGGAACCATCAAAGCCTGCACTGCAATTGTGGACACTTGACTACCGAAGCCACAGCCTATGCCCGCAAGAGGTTAATATTCGACCTACTTTGAGCTGCAGGTACCGATGTCTTGGGTATAAAGGAGAGCGGCAACGATAAGACTCGGAGCACCACTAAGCACATGAAAGCCACGCCGCCATAAACCGATCTTTCTTCCAACAAACGATTGACTAACATCGTACATAGCCAACCCAGATCCGTACAACTATAAAGATTATGGAGAGAAGAATTGAGCCAACGAGAATCCCGGTTACCACGGGTGACTTCCAGAGGTATATAGTTCCAGCCTTTTGAAAAGCAAGTAGGTAGTATATAATAAAACACATGATCGCGATGATTCCGATTGTACTCATATTTAGAATCTCTCCGCGAAATATTGCTTTCACTGCTTTTGCTGCATCAGATGCAATATAGATATGGCCAATTATTACCACCAAGGGTCCACCAAAAGAAAGATTTATATCAAAGCTTAGACAAGATCAGTTATTCCTGGGCCTTTTAAAATTCAAAAATATCTAACATACACCATCGCCACAATACATGTGACATATATTATCCTTGTGCCAACAGGCCAATCACACTAGCAACACCCCACACAGCACCAGCAGGTCCAGTACATGCATCTCTTTTGTCAGGAACTGCTATAGATGCAATTACGGTGAATGAGCCGAAACAAATACCGCCACCTGCTAGATCAACTAACGCACAGCCAACAATAGATGCGGTATCGTCTCGAGCATCACCTAAACAAGATATTTAGTGCTCATTTGTTGAATTTGATCGTTAGGAAACCGAATGCCATAAAGTGTACGGAATGGAGAATACACCGCAAATCAAGCTGGCGACCTCACAAACAACGATTGAAGCTATAACTATAGATGTCCATCTCAACGGAGAATATTTGTACGCCTTTCCCCAGACCGACTGAAAACTGGACAAGGCGAGTAAAAAGACGCTTCCATACCATCCGACAATCTCGATGCCATGAAAATCATCACTTGTTTTGGGTATAGCATTTCATTTGAGCGAAAACTTGCTACGTATCCAAATGAACTTGCATCAAAACCGTAACAATTTGCAGTTTGGGCGCCATCTTCAATGCGGCCAGTCGCGCTGGTCTCATATTCCTCGCACTTGCTCTGCTATGATGGACTTGACGTCGAATTTCTCGTCATGATACCAATAGAAAAGGATTTCAGTGGGAAGACAACCTGATGAAAGGAGATTGCTATGCTGGTATTTGAGTAACAGTTGAACCATCTCTGGCACAATGAGCCTCCATGCTTGTGAGCAACATTACTGTCCATGATGAATGATATGTATCTGGGTTAGATGGGAGCTGATATAAATTCAAGTCTTGCGCGGTGATCCATATCTCTTATTGACAGGCCATCTTAAGAATGAAACTTTTGACACTCCATCGATATCCGTTGAATATGTTGTATGTTTTTGATTATGATTATGATACGAAAGGGGATGGATAGATGCAAATGCATGTAAGAATGACGCATGAAAGAGAGATCGCACGCACGTGCACGTGTACATCCAGGTTATTTTTGTTGCGCTTGACATGTCATTGGTTAATTGAAAATCACATGTGGTGGCGGGGTTTGGACCCTTGAAAATAAACATGGTACTCGTAGGTACGGTCTACCAATTCCCTGGATACCTGTTTTGAGTGATTGATTTGATCATTTCCATTGTTTACTTCACTTTTTTATATATTACTATCTACGAAGTACGTACCAGTACCTATAGGTAAACTTCCTACCACAGACACCTCCTACTACTACAATAATTCACGCGCTTCACTCCTTTCTATCTATTTCTCTGCATCAACCAACCCACATCGAAAGGAGCAAAAGAAGACCAATAAGGTTAAGAAACAATCAAGAATCTTCTGCAATCCACATCCACATTCACAATACGAGTAGCTCAAAGTGACATTCAGCTCCTCGAAGGTGGGGTAGTGCTTTATCCCACAATACATATGAGAGAGCGAGAGCTTTGGACTTGGAGATAACCTTATTGATCGACGAGCGATTCAAAGCGCTGAACTTCAAAATAATCCTCCCTTACACGAATCGGAGATTTTATTGATTTCATAATATTCCCGTCAACATCCATCATCTGTTAAAATGAATTCACCACCAGATGTCAATACTCCGACGGTGCCTCGCAGGCCAGCATTGAGAGCAGATACAGATGACATTCATAGCCCCAAGAGTGGACCAACCAAAGGTTAGTAATTGCAATTATTTCTCATAATTATTCAATACTTTCATTGACCCTGGCGTTTCGCTAACCTCTTATCTTTTAACTTCTCAGTCGTCTCAATTGCCGAGCCAGAACCAGAAGACATACAAGAATTCGAACTTCCTCCTACAGACGAATCTTCAAGAATAAAACATTTCAGTGCCGGTGTTGCAAAAAGAATGACAGGCCGACCAAACATGCCTTCTGCCAGTTCCTCAAAACTATCTCTCCGAAGTCAGAACAGCTTAGAAGAACCAAGTCGAGATGTTCCTTCCCCGGAAGCCTCAAAAGCCAATGATGAATCAAAGCATCATCATCACCGCGATAAACTTCTTTTTCAAGTTGCAGAATGGCTGCACTCAGAAAAGGCGAAGAGAACTTCCCGAAAAGCAAACAAAAGGGACACCAAAGAGAATGAGGCTCAGGCTGAGAATTTGCCTAATAGAGAAACAACTTTAAAACCAAGAACAATGTCTGATAGTTCCACCTCAAGCGCTCTTTCCTTAGAGAAATTGCAACGGATTTTGGAGGATAATATGTTAGATTTTGGCCACAACCAACTCCCGCACCTTACTTCCCCTAAACGACAATCGAGAAAAAGATCCCTCGTTCGTCCTTCGCTGAAACCTTCTCCATCATCTGATACCGAATATCATGAAGGAGATATTGTGGTTCCATCCTGTGATGTGATTCTTGATAACTCAAAAACGCTTGCGTATAGTGGTGGCGCTGGATCTTCCATGGAAACAACCACATTAAGCAATGCGAAACGTGCGGAAAAGGAAAGAAAAGCTTGGATCCAGTTCAAGAATGAAATTGTGAGATTGGCGCATACACTCAGATTGAAAGGATGGAGACGAGTCCCATTGGATCGAGGTCATGAAATTGAAGTGGAAAGACTAAGTGGTGCTCTGACAAACGCAGTTTATGTTGTGACTCCACCTGCAGATTTACCAGCTTCTGCGAGCAGTACGAACATTTCAACCAAGAGTCAGAAATCTCCTCCAAAGCTATTGCTTCGAATTTATGGTCCTCAAGTTGAGCATTTAATTGATAGGGAAGCGGAATTGAGTATTCTGAGAAGATTGGCTAGAAAGAAGATTGGACCTAGAATGCTGGGAACTTTCAGAAATGGTCGGTTTGAAGAGTTCTTCAATGCTCAGACTCTCACAGCTCAAGATCTCAGAATTCCTGAAACTAGCAAGAAAATTGCGAAACGTATGAGAGAATTGCACGATGGTGTTGAATTACTTCAAGAAGAAAGAGATGATGGTCCATTTGTGTTCAAGAATTGGGATAAATGGGTTGATAGATGTGAGAAGATTATCACATATCTTGACAAACAGATTCTGGAAGGAGATTCTAGTAAAAGTTTTAGAGGCGAAAGTTGGAGAGATAGAGGATTAGTTTGTGGTGTTGAATGGCCTCTTTTCAGAGCTGCTGTTGAAAAATACAGACAATGGTTAGAGGAGAGTTATGGAGGAAAAGAAGGGCTGGGTCGTAGATTGGTATTTGCTCATAACGATGTATGTTCTTCACTTTAATCTTTGCGGTTCCGAACTGATCCCGTTTTCTAGACACAATATGGCAATATTCTACGCTTAGTACCCGAGCCACCTGTCAATGGATTAGCGCCCTCCCCTCTCCTCCTTCCAATGAATCACCACAAACAGCTGGTAGTCATCGATTTCGAATACGCAAGTGCAAATACCCCTGGCTTAGAATTTGCCAATCATTTCACAGAATGGTGTTACAATTACCATGCGCCTGCTCCCATGACCTGGACTTGTGATACTAGGAATTATCCGACAGTCGAAGAGCAGAAGAGATTCGTCAGAGCATATCTCAACCATCGTCCTCATTTCAATCCTCACGCTAACTCAACTCCAAAAATGGAAGGCAAAGATGCACCACCAGGTAGTATCAAAGAATTCATGTTGGATAGTCGAACGCCAGCTGGCGAGAAGGATACTCCAACTAGTAGTATAAGTCTATATGCAGAAGAAGAAGCAAGAAGAGAGCAGGAAACAGAAAAGCAAGTCGAAGAGATGTTAAAAGAAATTCGGATTTGGAGATTGGCAAATAGTGCACAATGGGTTGCATGGGGAATTGTACAAGCTAAAGTTCCCGAGTTGGATGATGCGCCGCCGTTTGTTGTGACGCCGGATGAAATTGACGGGCCCCAGGATGGAATTCTTGAACATGCAAATCCCGAGGATGTGAAGATGAAAATGGAAGATGAGAGGGAAATTAAGATAGAGGAACAGGTCGAAGAGGAAGAAGATGAATTCGACTATCTGGGGTATGCGCAAAGTAGAGCCCTTTTCTTCTGGGGAGATGTAGTTGGATTGGGCATTATGAAGAAAGAGGAACTACCTGAAGGGTTGGCAGAGAGGATTAAGGTTTTGGAATGTTAAACGAGGTGCGTGGGGCGACAGGAAACCCAAGGGAATGAGTGTACAATTTGAATTTATCGAAGGTGAGGATGAGGGAACTGTTTCCAGCAATCAATGTGAGCGAGACTCAAACATAACGAGCTATGATACCTATATATTTGAAACTCAAGCATGACAAAGAATTTGGGACGTATTGCATTTGGCGATCGATTATCATAGCGGAGTTGGAATAATGCATAGTATTTGAATACAGATAGATGGTGAATAGAAAAAATAGCATAGCATATAGAAATTGATGGACTTCATCTATTCGGTTCCACAATTATTCTTTCATTCTGTATTTCCATTGCTACGCTTGGAAGTCCAAGGTAGCAAACTTCTCTAAACTGTCAATCATTTTTACTGTTCATTAATTAGTATTTTATTCTGTGAAAATTGACTCTTCTGCCTATTTATCAAAATGCCAAGCTGTATGTAAGCATTGGATATGGTAATCATTGGCGGTTGTCTATTGGCTAAAGACCCTGTGGCGATGCAATTTTCCAAATCATGTCAGCTGAGAAGCTTGTTCCGAAGCATCACCTCAAAGATATTTTTCATTTGGCGTTTTCGCTTCTCGTGATTGCCTCGAGATCTAGGATTTCCATAGCTCGCTATGCTTCAATTGCTCGAACTTGTATCTTCATCATATAGCATGCTTTTACTTCCCCAAGTCTAGAGCTCAGAGATGGGGGTCCAAGTGCGATGGAATTAACACTTTTCATTCCCAACCGCGATCGAAATCCAAGTATCGAGACTTATAAACTTGCCTTGCGACGTCTCGAAAACGCCATTTCGGAGCGATCTCTTGGAAGTTACTCTTTAAACTCCCCTGGTGGTGGTGGTGGTGGTGGTGCGCTCTGCAATTATTGTGCAACAGTAGACGAGCGACTAAAAGACGTATGTTATAATGATGATGCAGCTCAAGAATTCGACTTCGGTGTGAGCGCCCGAGATGCTTCTGATAATCTGCATCTGGGCAGTTTGAATGAAATATTCGACCAACAAAATTGTTCTTTTTGTGCTTTACTTACGAGACAATTTTTGCGGATGAAACGAAGAGAGATTTATATGAATGCAAGATCGAAGGGGATAGATCTTCATGGATTGACTCTGACTGAGCTCCTTGAATTGGCTTATGCAGAGGAGCTTACTGAAAGTGGGGATGGGGTAGATTGGATCATTGATCCGTTCTCGGAATCCCTTCAGCTTTCTCTCAGTACTATTACAAGTGATGGAATTTTATCGATTTGGTGGCCCAGAAATACAGTGGATGATATCAATGATGAACCTACCCAACTTCCAATGCTCGCCGCTGATCACGAAACTATATTCACCGGTGTGAAAAAACCCTGGATTCCTTTGCCGAGTGGTAGAATAAGTACTGAAACAGATCTGGGTATGTTCTCAGATTGTTTTAATTCTTGTTTACGAAATCATGAGAAATGCCGAGAAACACAAATGACCGGGGCCCTTACTTTGGGTTTTGGACCAAGTAGATTGATCGATATCGCGGATATGAAGATTGTGAAAATGGGGATTCATGAGGTTCCAAAGTATTTCATTTTGAGTTATGTATGGGGGCGCCCACCATTTCTTCTTCTCGAAAAGAAAAATGAGGATGAGCTCTCCACACCAGGTTCTCTTATAACCCAAAGAATACCAAAAACGATTTTAGATGCTATTGACATTACTCGACGCTTTGGAATACGGTACTTGTGGGTTGACGCCCTCTGTATAGTGCAAGATGATCTAGAAAGCAAAATGCATGAGATTGATCGAATGCATATTATCTATGCACAAGCGGAAATGACAATCGTAGCAGCTACAGGCGATGGTGCGAGTTTTGGACTATTGGATACTGATCCAATTTTCACAGACGCAGAAACGCACTTGATTAATAACATCAGATTCACAGTCGACTCAATGGAACTTCGTGAAGTGGTAGAGTTTTCAACATGGTTCACCCGGGGGTGGACATTTCAGGAATTAGTATTTTCAAAACGATTTCTTTATTTCACAACGGAAAGAACTTATTATTCATGCGAGGAAGGGAGTTGGAGTGAAGATTTTCCTCTGTTGACTCGGGATATCAACGAAAATGGAGCTACGGATGAGATTGAAAACATATTCTATGATGAAAGTCTCAAAACGGGCTTCAATTTTCGGAATAAATTGGATCCATTTGAAAATTACATGGCAATGGTATCAAAAATGTCTACGAGACAATTTACCCAAGAGAGCGATTGTTTAAATGCTTGTCGGGGGTTTTATACAGGTCTTCTTTTGAAAGGTCTAGGGGGCTCGGTATGTGGAATACCGGCTATTTGTTTTGAGTTTGCCTTGGCTTGGCAACCGGAGGGAAATCTTACGCGTAGAGGATCTCAAGATTTGAGCTCTGGGAACTTTCAATTTCCGACTTGGTCGTGGGCGGGTTGGAAGGGACAGATTGAGTACCCATTTCTTGCAAGTCCGCAAAAATGTGGGGTAAAGGGGGAGGTGAGGTGGGCTGTCCATGAAGCTGATAAGCCAAGTTCCAGCGCAGATGGTGAAGTAACAATAAGACAAAAGAAGAGATATAAACAGGTCGTCCCCACAATCAAAGTGCACACCTCACCATCACAATCATATCAAAGTATGAGTTCGTGGTATACACATTCCTATTCGCCTACACCCGGATCAAAATCTTCGAAGTCGAAATTTAGGGCTCTACTTGACGCAGAGAGAGACCTGGACGCGAATAGCCGGAAAATTATGTCGAGTAACTTTGTTGGTCCGAGTATTCTGTTGTTCCAAACATATTCTATTACTTGTCAAATCTATATGAATGAAATCTCACGACCGCCACTAGCGAGACACAAGGACTTGAGATTCTTTACCATCTCTTCTCTTGGAAAGGATGAAATGATCGGAGAATTGAAAATCGATTCCGGCAGTTTGAATAACTTTCTTGAGTCTCACGGTTCCTCGGATCCTACGAGTACAACTTTGCGGATTGAACTCATCTCCCTGTTTGATATCGATTTTGGGAGCTCGTCGATACAGAATTTGATGTGGATGAATGAGCATAGTGCGCGAGGCACATTCTCGAAAGACTTTATGAATATGGTGAAGGAGAGAGAGGATAGGAGAATGAAGTGTGTTATGTGGATTATTTGGGATGAAGAGGAGGGGGTAGCGATGAGGGTTGCGGTGGGCTGGGTGAGCGTTGAGGGGTGGCAGGGGGAGGGACCGAGGTGGAAGGAGGTTGTGCTTGCGTGAAGGAGGAGGGAGGGAGAGATTTGTGAGGGAATAAGATGGACTTGCTACAGAGGGGAGCTTTGCGGAAGTATTCGCGGCGGTGCACTTCAAAAGGATATATTGGATTGGGCCACCAGCAAGTAGAAAGGGTGATAAATTGTGCATTTTGTATGGGTCATCTGTGCCTTATGTTTTGAGACCACATGGTGATTATTGGACTGTGATTGGTCAATGTTACGCACATGGTCTCATGAGCGGAGAGACTGGAAAAGCTTTGAAGTGTGGTGAAGTAACCTCCCAGGTTTTTGACATAAGATAGGTTTAGGGTAATTGAAAATGCCTTATTCGTAGATCGAGAACGCGTTATCGATACACTACTTCACTGAGCGGTGAATTTGTACGCTTCTCTATCCCTAGCTCTCTTCTAACTTTCATCTTTATACTGCGACTCTACCAAGTTTGATAATTACATTGTACAGAGATCAACGGTGTTGATAGTTCCTAAATGATAGCACCAAACTAGCACCACACTCTAAGTCAAACGTCGTAGCAAGTGTATTCATGAGCGTGGCGGTGAATCAAAAGTATCGAGCTGTTGATACCAACGACAATGATTATAGACTATATACCTCGCAAAGTGACAAAACAAATCGACGGAAAATGTTTATTGCAGACCGCCGCCTCTACTATTAATTTTTAATCATTCATCGAGATTGAGCCTCGAATTTGGGAAATGATTTCCTTGAGTTTGAGAATCGAAGAATTCGGTACTCAATACGGATTCTTGGGATAAATTGTGTTTGTAGTCACACTTTCACTGTCATTCTTAGAGAGATCCTAGAACTTGATCTCGCCCCGTCGTTTTAATCCTCATTTATTTGCCGACTGATGAACGGCAATTCATCCTGTGTGCCGTAGCAAAGCCAGATCCGAATTAACGCTCCAAAAGTACCAAATTGCAGCATCCGGGATGGGGTCAAATTTCCTGTAGTATCTGATTTGGAGTTTTTTGACCACTAGATTCATAGACTCGGCTTTTCTGAAGCTCAACTTAAATAGTAACCAATTCAATATTTGATTACCAAGCGCTTCTTATTTCAAGATCAAACCGTGAATCATTTTTTGTTCCAGATTTCGTATATGGAGTATAAAAATCACCGGTTCTATGTACTTCTTTCCTCAACAATAAAGCACAATGATTAATTGTTATCCCTAAAGAGGCAATGAGATTGGGCTTCGAAGTCCAATTGAAGTGGAAACTGAGTATTCTAAGCAAAACTCATCTCCCATCCATTTCTATACAAAGAAATCCTGAAGATTGAAGAGTTCAGGTTCTTGCTGTCATATATACCTGTCACTACCGTCTCCATCCCCATTCATCACTGACTAGGAAAGTATTCGCATTGTCACCGTATATCTCCTGCTATCAAATCCAAAGTTTCCTAATTAACGTCCCCTGAAAGATTTATGATTAAATTATTTCGCAAGTACATGCGAGGATATTTATCAACAGAGGATAAGGTTGATTTTTGGGGTTCAAGATCTCCTGACCACCTGCATTGGGGCTTCCAAAAGCAATACCTAAGGGGAGAGAAAAGGAAGAAGGGGTGTTGAATTTATACTACTCTAGTATGAAGAAAGAATAATCATATTATCCTCGGCGATTATTGAGACCACTGAATTCAATCCTACTAGGTCTTTGAGCAGTCAAGAGTCAATCCAAGGAAAGAAAGCGATTAGTCAACGGAAGAATCTCTAGTCTTGCTCACTTCACCCTACTTCGCTGTTCCCAATTCACTTTTTCAATCTCAACCACCTTGCAAGCTATGAAAGAAACATCCTCATTTACACCTCTCTCACCATGTTACACGCAAAGTCCACCAACTGCGCTCTATGGTGCAACTTACCTAGCAATATCGCATTTTATAATCATCTCATTCTTGTATCATTCCAGCGAAAGAAAGTGGGTATTGGAAGGGGATCAAAACACTTTTCACCGGGCGTCTTTTTTTTCTAGGAAGTAATAGCAGAGTCGAGACTGGCAATGGAGCAATCTTTCAACAACAATCTAGAGAATTCGACAATCAACGTATCTAGATGTCTTTAAGATAGTGGAAAACGAAAGTGGAAACTCACATCAAACATTACCCATTCAGGCCCCGACACTGCGAGAATTTGTGCATGTAAATTTTTGTCATTAACTGGAATTAAATAGGTCTTCTTCAGAATGGCAACTCATGCCATTAAGAAGTTGGGAATATTTCAACAACCCGCCAAACCTCCAAAATTAACCGAGGGGATTGTACTCCGATTCAAAGAGCTAGAGTTTTTCTTCCAACCCCATCCATATCTTCTATTCTAACCTATCTCTCAACACCTGATTGCTAAGCCATGACATGCAGATGTCGACTGAAGCATAATCATTTCTTTCAAATCGACCTGACGCGAAATTAACGATCAACTCAATGCTCACAGAAATTATAACCTGAGTTATGCCATTCCTGTCCAGCCGTTCTCACAAATGCGCCACGTTCCTCCATCAGTTTAAGTCTATGCTCCTTGGCCTCCTCGATTCCCATAAGTAATGGATCGCCACCGGTATTAAAGTGCTCTCGTACCATTTCCATCAACTCCGGGGAGAATTTCATATCTTTTGCCGAGGAATCCGCATTCAAGCCATTCTCATTCAAGAGCATTACTAACTCAGCAGGAAGCTTCGAAATAGCTACTCTACGAGCCTCGGGGGCATTTCCAAATACAGAGTCGACCCACCAGTCCAATCGTTGCGGTGGAACGTTGGCGGTAGAAATGACACGTAAGGTTGGGTCTACGAGCCATAGGGCGATAAATCGTCGATGGCCTGGTTTGGTCGGATCTTCTAAGCGAAAAGATGAAACTTTGTGTTGGCTTTTTATGCGTTAGCACCTAACGATCAAAGAACCAAGCCATTAACTTACAAGACGTTAGGAAAAGCAAGTAGTCTTCCCTGACGTGTTTCGACACTACCATAATTTTGAAGACACGGAGAATTCCCTTGTTTCAGACTTGTTCCAAAGACCTGCTCTAGCCAATAATAGGAATCTTGTCCAGCTCCGAGGTCATCGTCATTTTCCTCCGGTGTCTGCATACGGAATGAAAGGTCATTCGAAGTGATGTTCTCACTATCAAGATAGTAGAGCGCAGTACCGGCAATGTGCTCATTCATTTGTCCCTCAATCTTGAGTTATGTTAGCGTTAGACTCTTTTCGGATAAGAGATTTTCACTCACATGCCAACTACCCGCCGGAAATTCAGGCTTTTCCGGAGTAAGCTCAATGGATGCCATCTTAATGATGATTTGGAGACCGGACTCTTGAAATTGATGTTCAAGGCGAAGCTTGATTGAATAGTCAACATCTTCGAAAAAAGGCTCTGGAATGATGGGTTCGCCTGTCTCCGTCCATTTTTTTTCAGCTTCTCCCTCTTCTATTTCATTGTCAGTACCCTCGATATCCATTTCATCTTCATCACCAGTGTCAAAATCGGATTTATTTTGGCCAACTACTTGCTCAGGGCCCGGAGAATTCCACAGCTCCGTATTTTCGTCGCTGGAATCAAGTCAGAATTAAGATACTTATCCCGAAATGATTGGGGGAGACACCTACTCCTGGTCATCAGGGTATGGGAACCGAGGCTCTAGTCTTCCCGCACCATGAGTTTTATCGTAGTCGATATTAATAGCAAGACATTGATTCCATAAAGGAAGAGTAGTCTCGACTAAATTTTCAATTGTGCGGTAAATCTCAGGGTACTTGGTTGGATGAATGTTGTTGATGTAACTGGTAAATTTGACTGTACCATCTTCTTGGAAAGCTATGTTTGCAGGCAACCATTGATACTTGTCTGACCAATAATGTTTTCGTCCTGCGCCCCAAATTTGATAACCCTTAGTGCTGGCGCTTGTTTGTTCGAAGCTTGCCCCTCCTAATGGGATGATTTCACCTTTTCCTGCCCATTTCTCAATGGCATCATTGACTCCAACGACTTCATCCTTCATGACTCGACTACGACCGTAGACTAAAGGGTACATTGAAGGATGTACAAGGTCTTGAACCATTTCACTCGAGTTGGGATGCCAGTCAAGTGATGAAGATTGATCCCTCTTGAGCGTATCAAACGCCTCGCGCAAAGATTTATGGAGCTCAGCAGAGACTAAACCGTCCGATTTGGCAACAGATGCGCAGGCGTCAAGAGTTGGAATGACACTGGTTTTCTCATAATGTTTGGCCTTACTTCGAAGTTCTTCGATGCACTTTTCAACATCAGGTTAGTAACAGAAGAAGCTATGCGAAGAGGCACTTACACAATCAAAAGTATTGGTATCCATGATATCCTCTATTTGTCTGCCAAGGTTATCATGACTCGAGTGAATCTTGCCTTTGTAGTCCCGAGTTTGTTGCTTATCACGAATTGCCATCATCCAAAATTGTTCGTCTGGGATGGCTAGAGCTTCTGCACGCCACTTGGACACAATTTTCTCGTTGAAGACTTTCTTATGCCAATCTTCCTTATCCGTGAGACGGTCCATAATGCTCATCATGGCAAGCTCTCGGACATAAATTAGTTTCGACTTCGCACCCCAACAGCCTTGATGGGCGCCAATCGGATAATGACTTATGTTGTCGGAGGCTCTCTGTGGATCATAGTGTAAGGGAAGGCCGAGACCTGGATAAGCTGGCATTGTCAAAGGTTTCGAGAATCTTTTCGCTTTTTGTCGTTTTGAAAGTTGTATGTAGAGACGATGACCGAACGGATGTGGTTGATACTTACCTTGAGAATGGTCGTTGGAATTTATACCTCGTTTCTCAGATTATCTGATCATACAAGATGGAACGTCTGGTTGATGGTGACTTAATCCTAGAATGCTTTGCCTACTCTGCCTAAGAAAGAACAGGAGAAGGTATTGCAAGATTGTTCAGAATTTGATGCCATTGATGTAAGATCTAAGTACGCCTGGTATTGAACAACTGAAGCTAATCATTTTCGGCTTAGTTTAGGCAGAACACTCGTTTCCATCCCACAATTTCTCAAATAGGAAAAAGTGAAGATCCATGATCGATTGATCAAACATTAATTTCCCAAGTTTGAAGATTACTCTAACCTTAACCTTTCACTCTAACGGAATCTAGATATGATGCCTAAGATTGGGGATGATTAATTTGATGATCACGTGGGTATGGGATCACGAGATAATTCAGGGCATGAATCTGGTGTTGACAACAGCATGATATTAAGACCAGCAACAAGTATGTCATCTAGGAATTTCAGGATAAGGTTCCTTTTCTGTAATCACCATCTCTGTCCCATATCTTTAAAATCATAACATCGTGATATCCTTTCCACGCCGCCAATTTTGAGCCGCTGCTACCGCTATCTCTTGTATGATTCCTACCTCTAGTCTATAGATATCAAGCAAGATCATCGTCATCTCTTTTCTAGAAACTTGATTGTCTACTACCACTTGCGCTACCTCTTCTTTGACGATCATTCTATTTGCATGTACGTCACTATATGTAGACAGTATTGACAGTCTTACCATCTGTAAACGGCAATGTTACCAAGCTATGCGAACAACGGCCCACCTATCGTCTTTTTGAATTTAGCCTCCATAACACAGTCTTAAGAGACACACTTCTTGAGAGCAGAGCAGTCCCCATGTGTCCCGAACCCCATTAGAGATTCGTGCTTCCCATTGAGCAGGGCTTCCAGTACCTACGAAAACCTGTTCGACTCCAACTTCTTGAGCTTTAATTGGCCGATAAATGCCTGAGCATGTACACAATTTTTATCTGTGCTACACTTTATGATATCCACCTATCCATAGACACCCAAACTATATCCATAACTTCGATATAAATTGTTCCCAAAATGTTACTTTTCAGAGGTAATTACAAATCCATCCTCACATCATCGCTACAGATGGAGCAGCCCAATATTGTCTCTTGTCCCCAATTTCCCTCTTATCTTCACCACCATCCTACGCTACCCATGAAATCACACCCGTGGTCATATTTAACAAGCTAACTTGCATTCGAACAACCTTGCATGAGATATAGGCATCTCAGAATCA
This sequence comes from Botrytis paeoniae, assembly GCA_004786145.1. Taxonomy (NCBI): domain Eukaryota; kingdom Fungi; phylum Ascomycota; class Leotiomycetes; order Helotiales; family Sclerotiniaceae; genus Botrytis; species Botrytis paeoniae. The sequence goes on from PQXI01000141.1 coordinate 36,386, forward strand.
AACCCACAAGAAAACATATACCTCATCACCATCAAATCCTAATGCAACCTTGAAATCGAAGAAACTTCCTGCTTTTTCACCTGGGAACTCTCGTTGTCATTTTCTCAACCGTTAAATAATAAAATTGTTCGCGGCCGCTTAGAGATATACAGAATTGTGTAAGTATTGCTTCTTACTGATTATTACTTGCAGTGAATGAGAACATGGGTGCCATGAAACCCTACTTTATCTCCCCTTGATGTAGTCCACCACTTATATGTGCAACCAATACACACCTACTCTTAGGCTGAGGGACAAGGCTTTGAAAAACCCACTTGGATTCTCACTTGCTAGCGAACACAATGTATCTTATACATCTGGTTCTATATTCCTCCATTATTCCCCAGCATCAAATGTCAACACTCACAAGGCAGACACATATCATAAAATAAATTTCCTTGATTGTTTCTCCTACTTGTGCTTTTCTGATTCAATATTTCGCTGTCATCCCATTTCTCCCCTCCCAATTACACCCACACCTCATCAAAGTCCACTAAATGTCAACTTTTCATAAGCCTTATTCATGAGGTCAATAACGACAACTATTTGTTTCCAATGCATCGCTAATTCACCTTCCATCAAGCCAGGTTTTTCTCCTCTTGATCCACCACGCTAAAATCTCTTCCCCGGCTTCTGCAAATCCCCCCAAGCAGTATTGACTTGTTTCTTAAGCTCCTTGAAACTAACAATAAAGCAATTTTCTCCATCTCTACTCGTCAATTGAATCTTCTCATCACTCCCCGCATCCAATTTATTCAAGCACTTTAAAATCCACGCCATATCCGTAACTGGTCTTCCTTCCGGATCAACCGAATGAAACACATAATCTCTGAAGAGTTTCAAAGTATATTGATTTCCGGTTTCGCTCCATTGAGGGTTATTTTCATATTCTGGTCTTTCATTAATATTGCCGAGTTTGGCCATTAAGCGAACGAGTCGACCATTCTCAAGCTCACGACAGAGGTCGGAGGTTAATTCATCATTCGCTTGGAGGGAGCTATCGAAGGCAGTGGCCATACGGCCGGAGATTCCTCGCATGAAAGTTTGTAAGTCTTTAGTCTCCGGGGAAGGAGGCGTTGTGAGAAGCCATGTTATTGTATCAACAAGTTCTGCAGAGTAAATTCGGCTAAGGCTATCAATGTTGGTTTGCAAAATTTGAGGGTTGGTTTGAGGTGTAATTGATGCATTGACTGTGGCTAAGGATAACATAAGTATGCCGAATAAATGTAAATCTTCATATTGAAGTTCCTTGATATCCCGACGTTGTTCGTAATGTAAGATGTCGAAGATAGGACATGCATTAAGACGAATTCGATTTTTGTCTGTAAGAATAACTTTACTCAAATGCATACATCGTACAGCAAAATTAGCCTGATGAACAGCTTTGATTGCAACTGTGATTTGTACAATGTATGACCAAAGAATGTCTTCAGATATCCGAGGAAGTTGATTTCTATAACGGCTTGTAGTTATGGTGGAAAAGTGAAGCTCTAAAAGAGTTTTTGAAAGTGGGTGGTAATTTGTGACAATGATTAATGAACTACCATCCTTGAATTGACGTGTAGTAAAAGCATCAATGAATGATACTACACCCGCACTATTGACTTCATTCCATTTCTTGATGGCTCGTATGGCTTTATCATTGGCAAGAGTATAACCTATCATTCGTGAGTGCTCGTTCATGGAAAGGAATATATGTAGCTGTCTTACCTTCTAGTCGTCTCAAGCAGTAATATTTGTCATTCTTTTCTGAACGCGCTTTGTATACCCAACTTGTGCAACCAAAAACAGCGGTGCTCCTATTCTGAGTTGTGTCTAGAGCGACGAGAGAATGGTATGAATTCGGTGATGTACCAATGTGCGGAAGGGCATCTATTTTGATTAGTAATGAAACCATCATAATATTTCTCATGCTTACTTGGCATTACTTGATGAGCAGCTTCAGACTTTCTTTGAAGCTCTTCACGAAGCCGGTCGGATAGGAAAAGATCATGGATAGATTTTTGATAAGGCATCAAATTATCCGTATGTGGACCAATCGGGGCGTAATAGTGGTAATTTAGAGGCTGGACATTATAGCTTGGTTGTCCTTGAAAATAGGTTCCACCTGTTCCTCCACCTGCTACACCTGCTCCTGCTAAAATGCCAAGGTCTTCAGAATAGTGGTTCTGAAAAGTGGTGGGAATCGCTTGAGAGACATTTCCCATCGAGAAAGGATCATAAGTGGCTTCAGGTGTGGCACCGTTGGTGGGTAGCTTATTTTACATCAGTACTTTATTCGATATAACCAATAAATACTCTCATGCCTAAGTTTGACATGGTGATAATAATTAAGGATAGCTGAAGTGGTGCGCTTACAGTCTGAGAGAGATCATAGTTCTGTGGAGTAAAGTCTCTCTGTGTTGGATTAAATTGAGGTATCTCTGGGTCAAGTGGTGCATTTGGTGTAGCAGTCCCACTCGTGAGTCCTCGAGGAGTGAATGGAGCCGCATTTGCAGCTTGTGAAGTTATTGAAGATGCTCCTTTATTGGATGAGGATATGGTTGCTGGTGTGAAAGAAGGCGAATCTACGTTCAATACTTTCTTTGGCCTATCATCGTCAAAGTTAGTATTCGACAATGGAAGTTTTTGTCCTGGCCTCTCATTCGATCTCAAATCTCCACGATGATAAGGTATTGCAAAACGACTCTGTTGTTGCGGGTTGATTGAAGAATGATTGAAGTCTGCCTGACTGCTGATTGTGGAATAGTCTGCCGAGCCCGAAGTGTTTGTATCTTTCCGAACTCTTTTGCGAGGACTTTTTATGGCGCTAACGCGTTGTTTTGAAAAAACTGTATTTTTCTTTTGGTCTTTGACCAACCATGGCTTCTGCCATGGATTATCCATTCTTTGTGATCGACTTAGATTTGGCAATCCATCGAGTCTGTACAATCCATAGATGTAGAATGTGATCTTGGAGCTGCTTTCCTGAGGTTTCTATTGACTAAAACCTGCATCTCGATGAAATTTGGTGTCCTTGATGTTACAAGAGATGTTATTGAAATGAAGAGTAGAAAGATCGTATTTGGTATCAAAATGATATGCGATTCGAATAGAGTCGTGATGAAGACAGGATAGGCAAGTAGCACCCCCGTGACAATCCTATCACAGCAGGAGCCAGCCACAAGACTGGGTAAATTTCCAGAAATGAGTAACCATGATCCAAATACCCCCGAAGTTAGACAGTTTTTGTACAGTGGAAAAGGAGTTTGACCAATTGCCAAAATCAAGTATAAATACGGAGACAGGCTTTGCGCAATATTCGAACCGACGAAAGTGGACTTCGGGGGACTATCACAGCTCCAGATCATTTCCCTCTATCACTGAAAAACAGCGACTGCCACACATTGCAAAGTATATGGTGTCAACGACTTGAAAATCATTCACCAGTCTGCTTATTCAAAGCAACACATAACTTTCCCAATAAAGGGTCGAAATGTTGTTTTCCGGTTGCCATTGAAATACATCTCAGATTTAGCTGGAATGAGGCTCCGCTGGCTCTACAAGGGCCACTGCCATGGAGGCAGACTAATTCGAGGAAAGGAATCATATCCAGTGCAGCGAGTCATGGGATTTGGGCGCTTGGCCCCATGGTAGTGAACAGAGTGCCAATTCACTCGGAATTCGACTCCATTAAATTCCAATACCAATGGCGATCATTCCCAAAGTCCAAGGCGGAATTTATCTGGAAGTCCAAATATTTGGCGAGATCGAAATTGAAGAGGGCCATATCCTGAATTTGAATCCGAAGAAACTGAAATCAACTCACTGATCTATTATTCCTCCAAGTCCCTTGTTAGGATCATGATTAAAGGCACAACCTTGATCCTCATAACGGCAATGCCCATATATCAGAACATTTCGACATAGTGTATCCTTTGCGTTTTCTAGTACAACTTCATCAATATCCGTTTTCATTTCCTACGTATATCAACCCAAGAATGCGCCTAAAACATACCACGTCCTTTCGGCCTCGGAGAACTCGTCGGTCTGCGAAGTTCGGGTTGATTGAATCTTGTAGCCGCCATTGTTTTATATTATATTTTAAATTCTTGCTTCAAGGTGAATAGAACTATCTGCCGGACCCCAATGACACTTTAGGAAGCCTAGTGAAAAGGAATCATGTTAGCTCGGTTCAATTCAACTAATGATGTAGAGTCAAGTATCATCTAGCGTTTTCAAAAGAGTATTGACCGCAGTGACGCGTAAAAGGGTTAAAATGAAGGGGGTAAGTGATGGATACACTTTTTGCTCACTTGAATCTGGCTGACATTTCCTAAAATCCAATAGAACGAAGATTGGTCCTTGTATGAGGTTTAATGAGTAGAAATGATTTTCAACATAAGAGCTATACAAAGAATCCTGCCAAGGAACAGACAGATCAAAATCAATGTGACATCTAGCACATTCAATAAAAGTTTAGACCAATAGTCGTGTCGAGGCTGAAGATATCATAATATATATAACGCGGGGTGGAGGTTCCTTTGAAGGTGGGAACACTGGCTGGTGGTGATGCACCAGAAGTTAATGCGATCCGATAAAGAGGTGGATCCAGATTTTCAGCCTTGTTGTGGCTTTAACGGGACTCTAGTTTATCCGATACCGATATGTGGCTCAATCATTGAACAATCATCATTAATTCTAGAACTGTATCCGTCCTTCTGAGCTAATATCTACCTAGTGCATCGTGATATCACACCAAGTCTAATTTGAATATAAAGAACGATTCACTATTATCTGGCCACTACTACGGCATTCATCATTTCTACTGAATATGCAAATTTATTTCAAGTAACTTCTGTCTTTTGGACAACACGACAAATAAATCGACAACACAAACAATGGCTACTCCAGATACCGATATTAGCCAGCTGTCCGAAACACAGCAGGCAGCTTTACAACAATTACTTGCGGTAACTGGTCAAGAAGTAGATCAAGCAGTCCCTCTATTGCAGAGATCACAATGGAGTGTTGAGGTAAGAATTCGAGCCTTGTCCTTCAATAATCCCATATTCGTCTCTGTATTAATTCTCAATAGATTGCAATCGCAAAGTTCTTTGACGGCGAAGATGATTCTTTGACAGCGGCAGGGCTAGCAGCTCAAAACGTTCCACCTCCTCGAGCTTCGAGACAAGAAAACCTTCAATATAGTCTCCTCAACGAATCCTCAAATCGATCGAGAGCTCAAAATGTGGACTCGGCTCCAAGAATTGTTCCTCAACCGGAGGATCAAGTAATTCGAAGACCAAATCTTATTTTCGCCATACTGTTCGCACCATTCAGTGTACTCTATAAAATTTTCTCGATGGGATATAGAGCCTTTGCATTTTTGTTTCCTTTCCTACCAAGGTTCACACCTACCGGCGCATCAAATACAATGGGACGGAGGTCACTCAAACCGAGAGATGCAGCAACACGCACAAAGCGGGAATTCGAGGAAGAATATGGGCCAAATAATATACCGTTTTTCGATGGGGGTTATGCGCAAGCATTGGATCTTGCAAAAAAGGATTTAAAATTCCTTATTGTTCATTTAATGTCTCCGGAACATGATGATACATCCGATTTCGTTCATCAAACTTTACTCTCCGAAGAAGTCACCTCATTCTTGGGAGATAAAACCAATAACATAATATTTTGGATGGGGGATGTACGCGATTCAGAAGCATATCAAGTCTCTTCAGCTTTGAGATGTACCAAATTTCCATTCACAGCCTTAATTACCCATACACCCGACCAAGGAGCTACATCAATGTCGGTTATTGCTAGAATCTCTGGACAAGAAGCACCTGGCGCATTCGTGGCAAAATTACAAAGCGCAATGGGACAGCATTCCGAGAAATTAGCTGCAGTTCGTGCACAACGTTCAGCGCAAAACTTCGAGCGCACATTGAGAGAAGAACAAGATTCTGCCTATGAGCAATCTTTAGCACAAGATAGAGAACGTGCTAGACAGAGAAAGGAATCAGAAGCTGCTGCTGCAGCAGAAGAGAAGAGGAGGAAGGAAGAAGAAGAAGCTGCTGCCAAATTAGCTGAAGATCGAAAACAATGGAAACAATGGCGAGTACAAACCATTCAACCAGAACCTGAGCCAGGAACCAATGTCGTTCGAGTTGCATTGAGAATGCCAGAAGGTGCTAGAATTACTCGACGTTTCGAAGCGAATTCAGGAATCGAAGAACTTTACGCATTTGTTGAATGTCACGATTTACTAGAATCTGGCAAGGAATACAGTAGGCAAAAGCCAGAAGGATATGAACACAAATATGATTTCAGATTAGTGCAAAGCATACCGAGAGAAGTGTATGAAATTGAAGGGGGAGGAACAATCGGGGAGAGAGTTGGCAAGAGTGCGAACTTGATTGTGGAATCTATTGATGATGATGAGGATGATGATAATGAATAAAATGGGGTGGTAATTTAGTTGATGCTCGTATACTATGGTATATTATATCGTTGGCGTTTGGATTGACTCCGGCTAGAGTTTTATATCTATAGTAGTATTAAAGCATCACTGCGTGGGTGGCATAGACTCTTTACAAATAAATTCATCTATCAAGTATAATGCTCTCTGAAAATAGCATGATGTGACGCTCCCAAACATGTAGATTTTGTTAACCATTATATCGTAGCCCACCAGTCAACTTCTTCGTCCGAAGTCCCTAAATACTTCATGTTCGTTTGTTATCTGTTCGTTCAACTCTCCCATTTGGAACTCGACACCCTTCCTATAGCTCTCTGATGCTTTCTCCCACTGCTTAAACATCCCGACACACTCAATTAACGTTATCTATTATTAAAATCCATTCATCCCTTCTTTCGCCTTTTCCACATCATAATAATCCTGCATCCCCCCTCTAATCACAATTTTTGGGAAAGAAAGCGAAGCGAACACTTCAGTAGAATAGGGATCGAGAACTCGGAACTCCCGAGCATACTTTAATATATGTCAGTATAGTGGATGAGTTTCATGAGCTTGAACTCTACTTTCACGAACATAACGAATGGAAATCTTCAAGGCGTTGATGGTTCAAGGCGTTGATGGTTGTACTTCTAAGTTCGAGAGACTGGTATTAGACGAGTGGAGTTTGCAGTCAAGGAAGTAAAAAGTGAGATCAGGAGAGTAGCATCTAAGACAGGTTATTACGATAAATTCATAACTTTGCTGGAACCAACCCTTCAGGTAAGAGTCCGTCAAGTTTCATACATTTTCGTTCTTCTCTCGGAGTCTTGTTCAAGATATATCGATTCTCCCACGTGAAATCCACCTTCAATGTTCCCTCTTTTCGTCTTTTCTCTCTGTGCCTAAATCTGCTTCCCAATCTCGAAACTTTGTTCCTCTGTGTAAACCTGTCCAAGGTCACCTATTCATCTCCAGTCCCCTCGTCTCTCCACCCTCGAAGTACCATACTCTCTCATCTTCGAACTCCAAACACCAACCGACTGTATTCCAACAGTATAAAAGAAATTACATGAATGATGACTACAAAATACACCTAAAGAGTGACTCCCGGCACGAACTCAGATGGAGGTCTATCAGAGATAGAAGGATAGACAAACTTGCGACTAAGGTAAGTATTGCATAAGATCACATTAGCACAGCTGAAAGATATAGTGGCAAAGAAACAACCCAAGCTGGTGCGAGAAGCTCGCTTACTAAAAATTTTGATTGGTTTCTTGTCCGAGGCAGGTTTGTGCTTGCATACTCGCGATGTGGATCTTGCGAGGATAGGAATACAGAGTCTCGGAATTGAGCGAAATATGTTTATATGCATAATTCGGTCATGAAAGATTATTCGAGGGCTCATGACTCTGACAAAAGAGAGCTTTAATATACCTAGTAGAGGGGATGTAAAGGAATAACCAAGTTCATCAAATTTTTGCTTTGGAGGTTCATATATAATTTAATACCCAGGAATCATTCCTGACCCACGACATTAGATTGACCTATATCTCCGTACTCATATCTATGAAAACTATCTATATAATAAAAACAAATACTGTGAACATTCCCTCGCTTCTCCTTAATGTCAACCCCGCATTCTTCCATCTAGCGAACGAGCTAATATACACTTAACTTTCAACTAAACAATCAAGCTTTAAACTTAACTAAAATGACAAGTGACAAGTGATATATGTCATCCCAACGCTAGATTTTATCATTAATTATCTAGTATTGTCTTAATATATATACAAGAATTAAATTACAGTATGCTTCTTAAGCAAAAATTCATACCTCTCAACTCAGCACCATGCAGCTCTTATATCTTTTTTTTTTTGATTCTCAAGCACATCCTAGCTACATCATCCATACACATCAGGCATATCTATAAAATATCTATACCATTTATTTTCAATATATTACCATCTGATGCTAGTTAATGGGAGAAGTTGAGAAAAAGAGTAGAGGTTGGGGAATGGGACTAACTGAGGAATATAAGCAGGAGGAGAAGAGAGACATTGAAGGAGAGGTAAATGAAGAAAATAAATAAACCAAGAATGAAAAGATGGAAACAGTTCAATAGAGAAAGAAAGGGTGAAGGATCATCAATGTAAAATAGCCATTCGATAACAAAGTTGAGATGAACGTACACAAAAAGACCCTTTCGTGAAGCCGTTCCTAAAAATCGGAGGATACACAGAGCAGCTACTAGCCTTCCATCCAGACTTCCTTTTGCTATCCTTGTAATCATCTTGATCTCTATCTCCATCTTCTACTTTCTCCATCTCCGTTGGCGCCCTCCTCAATATAATCCCCCCTCCCATCCGCTCCGTCTCGCCTCATCCCATAACCTTGCATCTCCTATCCCTGCTCCATATGCATAACCTGTTCCATAGGCTGTTCCGTGACTATATGTGGATGATTGTTAGCCTGGAAGAATATAATATAATCAAGTGAGAGGGGGGGGGGGATGAAGGTTATACGGCCGAGGAGGAGAACATATGACGGGAATTGAGCGGAAAAAGAAGAATTAAAGGAGAAAAAAGAGAAAGACGAGAAGAGAAAGATATCAACTCTAGGTACAGAGCAGGAAAATAAATAAGAGGAGTTTCAATCAACTCCACAACGAAAGAAAAGATGCAAAAATGGCCATCCACCTATCCATCCACATAACAAGTACCCTCACCTCAACTCCCCTCAATTAAACCCCCAAGCCCAAAATCTAAATACTATCTCCACCTTACATCAAACTCTCCCCTTCCCTCTCCCCTCTCGCAGAACCTTAAGGTATTTACTAACAACACGAAACAAAATTAAGAATAAACGCAAGAAATCAACTCACTCCATACAACAATCAACCGGATCCTCAATCCACCCCACCAAGCGAAAACTGCTTCTCATACTAAAAGGATGAAGACAATATTTCCTTAGGAAAGGTCTTATTTTCTTCTCACGTTTTTCTTTCCCATTCCCATTCCTTGATTCATCTTCCCCTTCCTCTCCATCCCCATCCCCCGCCCTCCGACCCCCAAGAAATCCTCTCGCTTTCCCTCTCGCCTTCCCAAAAGTTTTCCATCTCTGCATTCGTGAATTCGCCATCGATACTCCCAATTCTCCATCACTCTTCCCCAAAGCATTCAAAACCGAAGCATCAGAAACAGAAACTTTGGATCTCGAAGTCGACGTCGACGTCTCAAGCGAAGGTTCCGGAACTCTTGACATAGAAGAACAAGAGGTATATGAACCATTATCCGCATCTTTGTCGGGGCCCGTAGTTGGATATCCAAGAGTGTTGGTAGAGTATATGCTACTAGAAGTTGGACTTGTATCTCTTCCCTCCGTTCCTCCTTTTATGTTCTCGCACCGGAGGAGTTGGGATTGAGGTTGCGACTGTGAAGTATCTCCATCTTCTTTTCTCATCACAGACATCTCATCTCTACAAATCGTCACAGTAACCGTAGGGTGAAAAGTAACAGAGTGCTTATCCGTATCCAAATTTCGAATCACAACATCTTCATTCTTCCATTCCGAGATTTTGGGATTTGAGAACTGAGACTTAACATGATCATCAGAACGAGACTGGACCTCCGCAGATGATCTCAAAGAACTCGAACCCGATGATGTACGACGGAATGAAGTGCGTTTGAAAGGCGATCGACGATGTCGTTGATGAGAGGGTGGCATTTTCTCTTTTCTCTTTTCTTTTAGCTTTCCCCTTTGCAAGAGATGAAATGTACAAGTTTAAAATCCTCCGTCTTCAATGTCTCTTCCTCAATAATCCTATCCGTATCCTCACACGTTGAAAATCAAACTCTGCGAAGGAAACCCCCATAGGATATATCACCATATCACATCCTCCACTTCAACCCAAAATACAAGCATGAAACAACAGATGGGAGCACCAAAAGTCTCATCTCTTTTTGTCTCAATCCAAATCCAACATCCTTGATGCAAATATGAGTCTGCGTCCAAGACCCCGACTCAGATTCAAATTCAGACTCGGACTTTGTTTTCATCTGAAACTAAAACTGGATCTTTAGATTTTGGTGCAACGATACGATGCAATGCAATGCAGTCCATCCATTCACTCATCTTCCTCGCCCCCGCTCCCCTTTTTCCAAGGCTCGAGTGAAAATATATAATACAACACACAAACCCCATCGATTCAAAGACACAAAACTAATATCACTATAGTAAGCTAGCAGGCTAGCAGCTAGTAGAAAAAGAACAAAAAGAGAGAGTTTGAGAATAACAATGGCTCAGAATAAAATAGTGAAAATCTCCACAAAGACACAAGAGACAATGGAGACAAGATAAACAAGACAGAAAGACGAAATGTTATCCTTACAAATATAAATTCGCTGCGCTCTGCATAAGAAAGGAACGAGAACCGGAGAAATAAATATGATCCAACCCAACAACATATACTAATAATTACAACACCAATTCCATAATCCACAACCTCACTCCAAGGATTCACATCCACTCCCACTTTCGCCTCCTACTGCTCACCAATCCCAATCCCAAGCCATTGTACAACCCTTTATGAGAGTCCGTCTCTAATAAGGAAGAGATCTAGGTATCATATCACACCACATCCCCGATATTTTTGTTTTGTTTTGCGGGCATGTAACATCTTTAGAGCTGTGCGAGTATCACAAGTACAACCATGTATGACACGCATACACACAAGCACAAGCACAAACGCAAGCACATACAATTCAAATCAAAATCAAACTCATAAGTATAAGACCAAAGCACATATTTCTATTTACTCCCTCTCCCATCCACTACTGACTGTCACTATCGACTATCACTCATCCCCCCATTTTCCATCAACAATCATCATAATTCATAAAAATCACCTCACATTTCCCATCTCGATACACACACACCTGCATCAATAAAGCAAGAGACGGGTATAATGCTCGCATATTTGCAAACATTGCAAAATATGTAATGCAAACCAAGCAAAAGCCACAGTAAATACAAATGCAAATGCTCAAAAATATGATAGAAATGTATACAAGGTTTTGGTATCCATTAGACATGTTAGAAGACTATCCCCCCATTACATCATCATTATTAGCTCCTCCATATAGTTGTCATTTTGTCCAGTATTAGTAGACATTCATCATATCCATCCTCTCTATTCTCCACCGTCATACACCCTTCACGTGCTCTCTCCTTGTCATAAACATCCCCTCCAACTGACCAGATTAAAAATCAAAAGAGAATACTTAAGCCACTTGTTCGTTCTCGGCTTCAGACTTAGCCTCAGGAGTAGCATTTCCTGATGCGGCCGCAGCAGCGGCAGCGGCAGCCGCCTTTCTCTTCTTCTTCTTAAGGGTAGACTTTGATGGAGATGTCGAAGATGATGGGGATCCTGGAGATGTTGGAGAAGTTGGGGTTGTTGGTGATGTTGGTGTAGCTGGTGACTTCAACTCAATAGTCTTAACATTGTCCTTGATTTGACCAAGTCCCTTCTCATTCAAGAAAACACCCTCTTGAGTAATCAACTCAACCTTAGTCAAAACCTCCTTGGTATCGAATTTCTCAGTTGTAGTCTTAATTTCAGTCAAGACACCATCTTGAGCAGAGATGCTTGTGATGATTTCTTTGACGGAAGATTCAAGACCAGTGATGTCAGTTTCCTTGAAGGATGGAGCTGGGGTAGATTTAATTTCATCGACGGTAGTCTTAACGGAGGCGATGGAAGATTCAATGTTAGAAAGATCAATCTTTTCTGGTGCAGGTGATGCCTTGACTTCTTCAATAGCTACCTTAATTTCAGAGATAGACGATTCAATTGAGCTCAGATCAATTTTCTCTGGTGCTGGAGCAGCCTTGATTTCATCGACGGATGACTTGACGGCAGCAATAGATGATTCAATGTTAGAAAGGTCAGTAGCTTCATGAGCTGGGGCTGGGGTAGCCTTAATCTCATCTACTGTAGCCTTAACAGCTGCAATGGAAGACTCAATGTTGGAAAGATCAACTGCCTTTTGTTCTTGAGCTGGAGTAGCCTTGATTTCATCAACGGTACTCTTAACTGAAGCAATAGATGCCTCAATTACACTCAAGTCAATCTTTTCGTGAGCTGGAGCCTCCTTGGCCTTGATTTCTTCAACGATGGACTTGACGGACTCGATGGAAGATTCAATCTTGCTTAAATCAACTGATTCTGGAACTGGTGATTCTTTAGCCTTGATCTCATCAACCGTGCTCTTGACAGAGGCAATTGACGCCTCAATAGCGCTCAAATCAATCTTTTCGGCAACTGGGGTCTCCTTAGTCTTGATCTCCTCGATAGATGCCTTGACGGATTCGATCGATGATTCGACATTGCTTAAATCAACCTTTTCGGCAGATGGTGTCTCCTTAGCCTTGATTTCCTCGATAGATGCCTTGATAGACTCGATCGATGATTCGACATTGCTTAAATCAACCTTCTCGGCAGCTGGGGTCTCTTTATTCTTGATATCCTCGATAGATGCCTTGATAGACTCGATCGATGATTCGACATTGCTTAAATCAACCTTCTCGGCAGCTGGTGTCTCCTTAGCCTTGATTTCCTCAACAATTGCCTTGACAAACTCGATCGATGATTCGACGTTGCTTAAATCAACCTTCTCAGCAGCTGGATATTCCTTGATCTTAATTTCCTCAACGGATACCTTGATGGATTCAATTGAAGATTCAACACTGCTCAAATCAACCTTCTCAGCAGATGGAGTTTCCTTGGCCTTAATTTCCTCAACAATAGTCTTGATCTCGTTAACGGAGCTCTCAATGGTAGAGAGATCAGTCTTTTCTGGTGCTGGAACTGACTTGATTTCGTTGAGAGTACCGGAATGAGATTCGAGAGCTGCCTTGATTTCAGCAATGGAAGATTCGAGAGAAGAAAGGTCGACTGGTCCAGAAGCGGAAGACTTGATCTCCTCGAGGGTACTCTTGTGGGATTCGAGGGTAGATGTGATTGGAGAGAAATCAACTTCCTTAGGAGCGGCACCAGTAGAAGTCTTGATATCTTGGAGAGTAGCGATGATTTCTTTAACAGAAGATTCCAAGCCAGAGATATCAGTTGGTTCAGGAGTAGCAGCTGGTGTAGAGGTAGATTCCTTGATAGATGCAACATTAGAAGCAACTTCCTTAAGTTGAGCATCAATTGGAGAGAGGTCGATGGTTTCGTGAGCTGGAGCTGGGGTAGATTTGATTTCATTGACGGTAGCAGAGATCTCCTTAACGGAAGCTTCCAATCCAGAAATATCAGTTTTCTCGACAGCGGCAGCTGGGGCAGAAACAGTTTCCTTAACTTCACCCAAAGTAGAGAGAATTTCCTTAACAGATGATTCAAGACCAGAGATATCGACAGTAGATGGTGCAGGTGCGGACTTGATTTCCTCGATGGAAGTAGCGATATCCTTGATGGAGTTCTCGAGACCAGAAATATCAGTTGGGGCAGAAGCAGGTGTAGATTTAATCTCTCCAAGAGTTGAAGCATGTCCTTCGGCGGCAGACTTGATTTCGTTCAAAACAGCAGCATGGGAAGCGTGAGATTCGTTCGAAGAGTTAACAGCGGAAAGAATGTCTTTGGAGGTAGCACTTGAATCAGATTCCTTGATGGCGGCAACATCACTCTTGATAATAGCAAGGTCGGATGTGATGGCATTGAATGCTTCCTCATTTGTAGTGCTCTTAAGAGCAGCAACCTCTGTAGCAATTCCATCCAACTTTGTAGTATGTGATTCCAAAACCGATGTATCTTGAGGAGAAGAAGACTTCTCACTCAATCCCTCCAATGAAGATGTAATCTTAGCAATAGCTTCTTCAATGGCAGCTAATTTGCTTGCAGTCTCTGCATTGCTAGCATCGATTTGTTGAGAAAGTTTGGTAGCTGTGGCCGTGAGTTTTGTATCGACAGCATCAACATTGAGGGAAACATTTTGAATGGCGGTAGGGATAGAACTGATGGATGATTCGAAGGCTGGTTTAATCTGCGAGACCAAAGAGGTAGCGATAGCACTTGAAAATACATCCGAGTTCAAGGCCTTCTTGACAGCCTCCTCAATAGCAGCCTCGACGAGTTCCTTATCCCTAGCATCTCGCTCAGCAGACGTAGTTGAATCATCTCCACCTGATGTAGTAGTAGTTGTGCGAGAAAGAGGAGCTCCAATAGCCCTTGGAGGGGAAGCAGTACGACCTAACAAACGACCGAACATGGTTGGATTGAAGATTGCGTATGGTAGGTGAGAAATGTATCGAAAAAGAGACATCCGGGAGAACCTGGATGTTTACTTTCTCTTCTACTCACTTTTTTCCTTCTTGTGAGATGGCAGCACAAGGGGGGAAGAAAAGAGGAGATGGAGTGAGGTTGACTTGCAGGTTGGGAGAAAAAAGTCGGAGAGACTTGTGATGTGGTAAGGCAATGAGTGTAAGCTCTTTTCTTTTTCCCAATACGGTAGATGGGACCAACAATGAGCAAGGAAAAAAGACAAGGTTGGGAGGAAATGGGTGGGTTTGTATGGGTAGAATTGAGGGGTTGGTAGGACCGGAAGATGAATGGGTGAATGGAATCAAAGATTTTGAGGTAAATGGAAAATTTGTTTATTGAATCCTTGAAAAGATTTACCTACCTGGGTGTGGTGAGTGTTATTTGTCTTGATAGGTTGTATTGGAATATTTCCTATCCACTTTATGCAATTTCTACCATCCAGCCAATGATTATTGATATATTTAAAGAATTACGGTAATGATTGAGTTAATTATGATTATAGTTACCGTATTGGGAAATCAATTAATTCAATTGTAAATGAGTGAATGAATCAATCCATGGTTGTTGGTTGTAGTGGGCGAAGAGTTGTCCATACAATTTTGGGACATTTCTCCAAATAAAAGATTTTTATTTTTTCAGTCTTCAGTCAAAAATGAGGTTATCGATGAACATGAGGGGGTCCAATATTGACTAAGCTTTATATGGATTAGTCACACCCGGTCCACTCAAAATTGGGTACAATTAGTCCATTGGTGGATGCATTAGTGGATACATTAGTGGATTACGACCTTCTCGAGACTTCTGTAAAGTCATTGTCTATCGAGCTACCCTTGTCATTTGCAAAGAATTCGTTGTCACCGCATCTTTCATCCAAAAAAAGATTGCTAACGAAAATGAAGGTTTGAGTGAGGTCTTTTTCATTCATCATTCCAAAAGGATGGAACATTTGCTTATTCACATTCATGCTAAATACTCATAGTATCATCAGAGGGTTATCGAAGGGTCATAGATGTAACATTTCATAGAATAAAGTTCTCGAGATTGAAATTTCTCCAATGAGTATCGTGCCCGCTTCCTGTATGGGGAGAGAATGGAATGATAAAATAGGATGTTGACGTGCTGGCGCCGCATGTCTGCCCTATGTGTTGTGTATGTGCACTGTGTCTCGTGAACTTACGAGAAAGGAAAGGAAAATAGTCCCCACTAACGAATGAATTGTCCTATCATCGGTGAACAGTTGTCTAGACAACTCATGAGCATTATTGGAACCCTTTTGAGTGGTTATGTTTAGCTTCATGGAATCTCTAGAAGCTTTGTAAGTAAAAAGAAGTTTGTGAATGATGCTAGTCATGGAATTGATGATCGGATGAGATGTGGTCATTGGAAGTTTCATTCTTCTGGAAGTTTGGAAAGGTTATGATATGGTAGAGAATGATATTTGGAGGCAGGTACTGTACAGTTCAGTGGAACACTGAGCATGGGGAATTGTCCATAGATTTTTCAGTATGAGCTGGGAACTTTGATTCGATCAATTTTTGGTCCGACTCTCGAGCTCCGTATGTATACAGAGTATATCTCCACGATGATCCATCTGCAAGCCTACAATATTTGTACGGTTCAAGGTTCATTCTATGCCAACGATGTTGAAGATCTTTGGTCAAACAGGAAGTTTTGCGGCTGAGCTATAGTTCTAGGTCAGGATCGTCATCACAGCCTTTTACCTGCACAGTTGCTCAGACAATTGAATGGAATCCTGTTCTGTTTTCCGTATGTAACGGCGAAGACAAATTGGTTAACTTGTACAATGGTACATGGTAAAACCTCAGGAGGTGACAATTATATCTTGTGATTTGAAATCAGTGAAGCTTTTTGGGTAACGACGTCCGATACGTGCTCGAGCGAGTACGTCGATGTCTTGCTCACTGTTCCGGTGACATAAAGTCGCCCATTGTGAGTCTCATACGTGTACTCCGGGTTGAGTATCTGGATCTATGTGTCAATGATGTTGAAGACACCAGGAGCTTCGAAGCTGGATGGCTATGTTTGTTCATCAAACTCACCATCAATCCCTCGCAACAATCATTCCTTCTAGTCCTCATTTTCTATCGTTGATTTCTCCATTTTGACTGAGGAGCCAAGGTCTGAAAGTAACCCATATCCGTGTTAGGAGCAAGCGCACATCCTGCCGCTGTACAATATCTGCCAATCGCGATATTATAGGCGGTATAGTTGAAGGATCTGTGGATATGTGTCTGGGTTTGGCGTGCTGGAGTCTAACGATTGACTGTAATGGTTGATGCTGTGACGTCGAGATGGTGGTGTTTCCAAAAGTGCCGGATTAGGGTGACCGTGGTGTGCTCGATGTGCATTTAAATGTGATGTGGATTCATTTGCTTAGACCCGACGATTTCTCATCCGCAAACATACACTTTCACATTAACCCAAAAGAAATTTGATCATTCTCAAGCTCGATTGAATATCGCTCTTCAATACTCAAATTGGCTCAGGACGTTCTCGCTCATACCAGCTACATGTCAATTCAACCTGACGTTATGCATCTTCTTGGCTACCAATCCAAACTTCGAAGTCTCAATCATAGGACCTTGGTGATGAGTAAATTCAGCCTTATCGCCGTCATATGATTTAATCTTTGCAATTCAAGATTCTTTTTTGGATATCAAGAGGATCAAAACACTTCGCAAACTCCCAATGAAAGGCTGAGGCGCTGGCCGAAGAAATCCTAATTACAAAGTTGTACTTACTTATTTTCACGTTCTTATTCTGAGCTTCCATTTATATCTGGGAGTTGGTAGGCAACTACGTGAGCGATGGTACACAAGGAGGGCTGTGGTGGCAGCCCTCAGCCCCAATTCGATGTAGTTTAACCTTAATATCCCACCTCTCTTGATTCATGCTTCATCTCAATCTCCTCATCTTTTTTCAAAATTCTATATTCCACATTTTCCTCCTAGATTTTGATCATAAGATGGAAGGGTTAGCGGCTGCTGGTGGAGTCATTGCCGTGATTCCATTGACAGGTCAAGTCATACAAGGCTGTGACTATCTACACACCATCTTTGGGGACGCAAGAGATGCTCCTATAGAACTCCGGTTGCTTGTTGACGAGCTTTCTATCATAAACGGAATTTCCACAGAGTTTGCAGCCTCAACATCTGATAATCCTGAACATCTTGCCGCTTTGGACTTTTGCAATGAGTCAATTCACAAACTACAAGATGTGGTCGATAAATACGGTATCTTGACAGGCGTTGGAAGATATAAGAAGTGGGGACCAAGGCTCGCATTGGCTCTCAATACTAGTAAGATCTTAAACATTTGCAAAATGTGTGAGTACAATGCGTCTCATTCCGTTGGTCCCTGTTCTGACATTTTACCAGTTTCAAACACAATGAAACAATAGTCAAGATAGGAAACCTACGGAACTCGATCAAACAACTCAATTTATTCAATTCGCAGATTTCCGAAATTGTCACTTATTCACACGCGAAGGTGGATGATATTGCTAGTACAGCCAAGGAGACGAGATTCATATTACAAAACATGGCAGACAAATTCGTAAAGCAAACAGAGCGGAACCTAGAAAGCAACCTTCTAATTGAGAAACTTGTCGTAGATACTGTGGAATTAATACTAGAAAGTTCTTTGAAGAACCATTTCCGAGAAGGAATAGAGTTACAGTCGTCATCTTCTATCCAGTCGCCTCCTCTTGAAGTATGCCATCATGTCCCGCCGAGCAACGTGAGACTCTGGAACAAATCTCTGGAAAACCCCTCCATAACTAGCCAAAAGTCTGAGCATGAGTGTATCTTGGCAGATTATCCAGGAGAAATCCAAACTGTGGAATGTTTAGACTTCGAACGCACATCAAAGTATAGCACACGGATTAGCCAAGTCTTGATAAGGACCGTATCAAAGACATATGTGGCGCTCGATGAGATTGAAACGGAGAATCTACAATTCAACCCATCACCGATGCTGAATGGCCAAGAGTTATCTTCTGTCGACGAGTTTCCTATTACGATTACGAGAACAGAAATTCTCTTACTTCCAGGGTCTTGGGAACAAGCTCGAGGTGCGACGATCAAGTTGTATGATATGGCTAGCCCTTCCATAATAAATTCAACTTTGACATTGCAAATGAGAAGTTTCTGGAATTCCGGATCGCAACTACTAAAATACTTAGATAAGAGAGTAGCAGCTGGAAATGTTCCTGATAACAAATTTACTGTCTCATAATCTACTGGTGTCAAAGTCACTGCATCTCCGTTCCTGCTTTACACTGCATGTAGAACTGTTTTCGTTGCTCAAAGAGTGCGTCATGGAAATGCGAGACCTAGGAAATATCGAAAACCGAGACACTCAACTTCTTTTCTTCGTCGATCCCCAGACAGCGAAGTTAACGATGTGCTAGAGCTCATTACACTTTGGATCGAGAGTGGATTAAGTATAGAATACCAGGACATATTCATGAGCGAGCCAGATGGAACTGGAAAAATACAGGAGTCTGTATTTCGACAGGGCATCAATAGACTGTCGACATCAATACGTACATGAATTGGTGGTGGAAACATACAACGCATATGATGCAGGCAATTATCAAGCATGGAATTCTTTATACCGCGTTCATGCAAAGTATGGGGCTCGATACTCAGCTATAGCATCCCAGCGCCTGTTAATATTTTTGG
Source organism: Botrytis paeoniae (assembly GCA_004786145.1). NCBI lineage: Eukaryota > Fungi > Ascomycota > Leotiomycetes > Helotiales > Sclerotiniaceae > Botrytis > Botrytis paeoniae. The sequence goes on from PQXI01000141.1 coordinate 55,887, forward strand.
GTATAAATTCATACTTGAATTTCTTGACTCTGAAGTACACGGCAATGAAGGGTGTTCATGGCAGATGGTTCCGATTCGATATAAAAAATTGCTTTTCATCTTTAAATAATTCTATCGGACTTAAACATGCTTGAATAGGAACTCTCAGAGGTTATACCCTACACTGGTCAGGATCTCATCATTTCACAGTTCGAGGAACTTTTAATCATGCGTGACTTTCTATACAAATTCTTGTTCCACATGGTAGAGGGGGGAGGTTTTAACTCCTCTAAATTCCAGGATGATCTTCAAGAGCTATTGGAATATCAATGCAGGGTGCTCGTGGTTGATATGACATCTATTTTCTCGAGATTGGATTCATCTTGTGAGGAGTCTGTTGATCGATACATTATTAGTAATCTTAATCTCATAACGCAAACCTCTCTTCGTGCCGCGTCCTGTTTCTGGCGTTTTTTCCGATCAGTACTGACCGGCAATCAACCCAAGTCATTGGCAAATGGAATTGGAACTTGACAACTCACAAAAGATAATGAGGGCCATGTTTATCGCCTCAAAAATATATTTGAAGTTAAGAGGAGTCTCAATATCGTGTCTTAACAGGGGATAGATAAAATTAGCACACCTATCGTCGGAGCAGATCAAGAAAACTCCCCTCAATTTCTGGGCTCGGTGTGAGATCGAAAGTAGCATAGCAAGAGCTTGACATGGATGATTGCACATTCTTATTCTTGTTAATTCTAGTAAACAGCTAAACAATCCAATTGGATGGCCCAAAAACTCTTCTTAAATACCACTGAGGTTTATAGGGCCTGACAAAAGCAATGCTACAATACTCGGAGCCACAAATTTGAGCATCTAATTGGAAGGATGTGTCTTTTAGCTGCTCAAGGTTGACGCCTACAACATCTTCGTTGATTTCGTTCAAGATGCATTCAATGAAAATTTCGAATGGCAGAGCTTCCGGGAAGCGTTGTGCTACTTCACTACGCGGTGATTCAAATCCCAAGATCATTGTGAATAAGTTGATGGGTAAGGATGCGTATCTAAATGCTTTAACAAGTCGTTTTGGGAGATGAATTAACTACCCCGCTTGATGCGACGATTAGTGCATAAGTTTCTGCTTTAGGGATCCGTTCCAACGGAATGGATCCTTAAACGGACTAAAATACCATGTCACTTCTCACGCGCTACCCGACGATTCAAAAACGTGGACCTCGAGATGATGGAGCTGTTGTTAGGTATCGAAATAGAAAGTCAGTAACAACCTATTTTGGAATGCTATATATTAGAGCACCGGACTCTAAGAAGATCTTTTCTTAGAAATAGTTATACGAAAAGCATGTGCGGTTCTCAAGAGTTTCGCTTGGTATGTAGATTCAACGCTGTATAAAATGAGAGCATATCGTCACCTTCCTGGGAATATCACATACGACACAATTTATCGCATTTTGCAAAGCACTCCAGAAAATCAAGTAAGAAGTCTAAATATTTCTTCTCAATCTCCCCAAGAAATGGCATTGACATGAATCACGACCCTCAAGGATACAGTAGGCTAAATCAACCATATCCTAGGCGACATATCCGCATCTCCTAAAAGATACTAGGTACTCTCACGTCTCTTGCATATGAATATTAGTATTGCACACTGCGCGTGTATTCTTCTTCCTATTCGTTGTTTGCAATTTTCTTGTTATTCGACCAATTACAGTCCATTCACATGATATTTCTCGTGACTGGGGAAATGTAGACGTTTTTGTTGCACGTTTGATAGATTTCTCAGTCACGTTACCCATCTGGTTCGAATTTCTTGCTGCGTGTCTAGAACTTTTTTCAATCACGTTACCAACCGGTTTGAATATTCTTGTTGCATATCTCGCAATTTTCTAGGTCACGTTACTTTTCTCTCTTGTACTACTAAGCTCCCGGTAGTTAGATTTATGCTCGATCAATCTCGAGAATACTGCCTGGATTTCTGTGAGGCTCGCAGAGTGCTAAGTCCAAGAACATTTAATTCTGCGGAGAGTTGTCTTCGTATTAAAGGGTTGGTATTTGGTGGGGAGTTGGGTTTAGAAGGATATTGAGAAGATTCGTATTGAAATGGTTCTACTTATTATATTCAAGATATGATTGATTAACAAACAATCTAGACCTGGAACTGAAAAGTAAGCTATCTGGGTTCAAGTCCGGTTCACATTTCTGTCAAGGATTTACAAGCAAGTCATCAATAAACACAACAAGTCATCTCAAAATTCAATCCGAGTCTATATTACTTTACATTAATTGTGCTACAATCTTTAGGTTTTTGAAACTTCTATCATTTCTAAACGCTAGGTTGTATGTGTAATAGAAAGACTACAAAAAGAGTCTTCTATTCAAAAAAAAAAGGTATATATACATTGAAAACAAACTCTTATTTATCCATCCAAATCAATCTTCGATCGTTTTGAGCAAAGGACTAAAACGCTTATGCGTCACAGGTCTCATCATCATCAGAAGGAGCAGCTGAGGTAGCGGCTGGGGCAACGGATGTGATCATGGTGGTTGGGGCAGCAGTTGTGGATACAACGGCACCGGCTGCGCTTGAAATGGCAACTGAGGAAGCAGCGGCAGAAGTAACGGCAGCGGCCGAGCTAGCGGCGGCACTGGTAGCAACAACGGCGGCGGAAGTAGCAACGCTAGCGGCGGCGGAGGTGGCAGATGCGACTCCGGATGCGGCTCCGGTGGCGGCTCCGGTAGCGTTGTACATAGCTGGACCGGGGATAGTGTAGGTAAGGGCAGCGTAGATGTTGACCAAGATACCTGGGTCGGTAGGAGTGTAGAGAGCCTCACCGAGAGTTCCTTCAGGAGCGAGGGTGCCGGAACCAGTGACTTCCAAGTTGATACATTGAGGGTAGTTTTGAGCACCATCAGCAGATTCGGCACCGTGGAGAGCGATAATCTCATGACGAGCGACGTAGTTTCCAGGAGCGAGATCAGCTGGGATAGTTGTAGTCCAGGTGTTGTTGTTGGCAATCATGTTGTCGGAAGCCCAGGTTCCGGGAACAGTGGTGTCGTCTATCAATCCAGCTTCGTCAATCTTGAAGAATTTAAGAGTGGTCTTGTCAACGGTAGCACAGTCTCCGTTGCAGTTGGCAAGGTAGGTGATGACTGGACCGTGATGGGACTCAGGCCAGACAGTCCATTGGAAATCAATGCTATCACCAGCGGCAATGGTGGCTGAGAGAGCAGCGTTGGTGGCTTCTTTGGCACAGATGATATCACCAGTGGTATAGGCAGATGGTGATGTGAATCCGAGATCAAGGTTGGTGTCAGCCCAACCGATCGAGTCAGGTTGTGGGGTTTGATACGCATAGCTGACGAGCCATCCAGTGTAGCTATATTGAGTTAATATATTTGAGTTTTGTGATGACGCGAGAAAGTTTAAACTTACTAGGTTCCACCAGCTACAATACCGGAAACATATCCGTGCGCAGAAACTGCGGCAATCATACCGGCGAAAGCGGTGAGCTTAGAGAAAGACATCTTGATTGATATTTTTTGAATTTGGAGAAAAAAAGTGATGGAGTTTGATAATCGAATGATAAAAAAATTCACAAAAGAATTTGAGATGTTAGACCAGCTGAATGAATGTAAAATGGTTAAAGCAAAAAGAGAGTGTGATAGAGCGAGAAGAGAATGATAGAACTTGAATGTACAAAGGCTTGCTTTGATGTGGTTGAAAGAAGAATCATTGAGGAGAGCGAAGTCGTCGGAATATATAAAACTTTGATTTATACCCTTGTACCCCATTTACGCCATCGTGATATGGTAGGCGCTCTACCATAATCTGCATGTATCTAATCCGTACCTCATAGCGTTGTCATCTGGTTAACAATGAGTGCCAAGAAGTCGAGAATATATTGACTATGATGCTGTTTACATACCACTTTTATCTCTTAATTCCAGGCGCTTCCAAAAGGGATCAAATATTGTTTATAAATGGAGATGAAGAAATTAATTTAATTGGCGGAACGTATTGAATTTGGAGAGAAAAGACTAGGATTACCCGCATTTCGAAACGTTTTGGGGCACTTGGAGCGTTTTGGATTAACTGTAGGCGTGGCCGCAATCTCGTTAATCTAATGTTCCGATCTAGGTGTGGTAATATTTTACTCCTGATGTTTCGAATGTAGCTATAACGCTGTTCCTTTTATCATCAACTACAGTGTTCAAGACCTCCTTGATTCATTGTTCATCTGGTTTTTCAATCAATCGAGATGTACTTCCGTATGCCAAGCATAATGCATTGGATGAAGTTTTTGAAGCCTCGGAATCTTATGATACACTTGTGGCTGTGTAGTAAAATATTCGCTAATTGTTCTACTGCAGGTCTAATTCCATAGATTACACCAGTCTTTTGACGAAGAGTCTGGTTTTCAATGGAATAAGATACGCAGCTTTGCGAATCAATGTTCCGATGGAACATAACGTATTGCACAGACTGAGAGCCAAGACTGTTATATTAGCACTGACTCTTTCAATCCTTCCAAAAAATTATAACACACGATGAGATCGAGTAAGCTTGCCAACCTAATCGCGGAGATGAAGTGGAATCAAATAGATTAGATGAGGATCAAGGTGGGTTGAAAAAGAAAAAATATTTGACGAGAGTTTATTAATAATCCAGGGGTACACCCGGGTTTCCATTTACAGCAAAACGTGTGCGTTCTAACCAATAATGTCAGCAAACAATACCTTGGCGTATGGCTCTAGCGCCCTAATGATTGATTTTTTCCGATTGGTTGTTGAAATGTTGATGTTTCAAACGGATTTATACTTGTCTAATGTTTAACGTCAGTTCGTAGGTAGATAATGATGTTTGTTCGAGTCTAATAAGATGAATGAATAGAATCGAACATCAACGTTGTGAAACTTTTGATGAAAATAATGTCGTCTTTGAATGTTACCCCCCTATATGTAGAATGAACTATATGAATCTTGGTAAGCGCTTAATCCAATTCCAATTAGTAAAGGTCGCTCATTCCATCCTTCAAGTGTCCTCTAAACGCCCGTATAATGCGGCAACATCAGGTCGAAAGGAACGTCCCGCAGTGTTCCTACGGGTATCGATGATTAACAGGTAGAAAAGATTGCTCTTCGATTTCACCAACAAATCTTGTAAATAGTTCTTGGCTGCGATGGAAATGAGTAACCTTTTATACAAAAATTCAACCCATACTAGATGTTGTGAATCCGTTAGATTTATCTTGATTGAGAGACGTAACGCATACGTAACCTCTTCGCTGAATAATATCATTAGCTGCTCATATCCGCTCATATTTGCTCCCTTTTTCCGTCCATCACATGACTACCTACCAGGCCATCTCCCCCAATGTAAAGGTCATATAAATTCTATTATCTCTAGGGTGGAGGGTGGTATCACACTGAAGAAGGGTTCAGTCTAATGGCTCTTTCATCTTTTCATTCTTTAATTTACGTTCCCCCAGGGATTTTTCTATCCATAAGTTGAAAGTTGAGGGAGAGGTCTTTACCTACATTATTTATGATTGGCTTCTAGCAAGTGTCAAGAGGAGATGTTCAGTGGTCATTGAGTCATTGATGACTATTATAGCCCTTTCATGTCGGTTGGAAGAGCGGTGGACGAATAATGTGGCGCAAGTTTTCAAAATATCTGATGAAAGGCATGAGGAACATTGTAAATTTTACTGCTCGGTGCTGAATGAACACTATATTAGTCCGTTCTTAGATGTCTTCGGTCATTTTTCAGAGCTTTTAGGATGAGGATCTGTAGACCGCTCAACGGCCTTATTGTGAAGTAATTATTTCACCCTGATATCTGGTCACTCTAAAGGTTTGTAACTGTATCGCCATGGACCTTATTGGAAGAAATAGCTGTTGGAAAAGAAGTCTTTTCAAGCAAAAGGAACTCAGAGAAAATAGGTTATGGTATATAAAGGAATCTTCCCTCGAGAGATTTTTACCTTCACTTGGACGAAATTTACAGTGTTTTCATCTTCTCACGCACGAGTCTTTCATTGTTATCACCGCTCCCTGCAATAATCACGCCTATCATCTTCTATTAAACAGCTTATTGTTGGAAATTTTCAAAGTAGAATCTAATAATGAAGACAAATAGCTCGGGTCTTCGGGAACAAAATGGAGCTACGAAGAGAGAGGAGCGGCGAGATAAGCCTAGAGGTAGTAAACCTCTATATCTGGAGAACCCAAAATATACATCAGCACGGGGCCCAGAGCTAGATCTGTGGCACCCAAAGCCGGACCAGGTAGAATACACAGCCGCTCAAGTTTATCAAGGCCTTCAACGTTTGAATTTCGAAACGGGCCGAGAGAATGAAGCTGATGATCAATCGAATGCAAACGAACATTCGGCTGCCAGGCGTAACACTCCACTTCAACAAAGATCTCCTCCCAAACCAAAAGCAACCTCGACTCTGGCCCCTCCTAAAAAGCACAATAACGGCAGAATTAAAAGAAAGCCAATATCGAAAGAACCAGCAAAGAAAAGTGATTTTACACTTCTCAGCCAGATCGAATATGGAAACGTTCTAGCAACCGGCGTAAATACCAGTTACCAGCCTCCCCCAAAAGCTACAATACCCTCACAGTCTAGACCAAAGCACAAAATTTTAGATATCCAGAAGAAGAGCTCAAGTCATCATGGAGCCCACAGTGACGTGGCGAGCGATTTCAATGATGACAGCAGGAAAAGGACTCGTGGTCAAAACCAGGGCATCATTATTCCTAAAACAAGAGAAAATCCGACTCTGCCGCCTGGTAATGTGCACAAAGAAGATGAATCCCCCACTTCTCGGCAGCGACCGCAACTTTCAAGGCAGAGGCCTGTAGCGCATCAGAATCGTCGTCCCATTGCCACTGATATGCAAGACTCTAGACAAGTGCCAGACTCAGTGCCGAGATCTCATACAAATCAAAGAAATGGTAGTCAGCCTCCCGTAAATTACAGCTATCCTTCTCGCAGACTCAGACCGTGAAATGATAAATTAAATTTGCCGAAGCGTGGTGGAAAGCGGCAGTGATATGATAATATCTTGAGTTTTATTCCTGGGGCACATAGAAGCGGAGCCGAAGAGGATGACAGACTATAGTCTAATTGCATAATAATAGACGGATCGAGTTCACATTATAAAATGACCAAAATATTCTCTGTTACACAAATCGTGAACCCATAAGATTTCCACACATTTCCATGTGGTATCTTCTTTTAATCCAAGGGATAACACTAGGAAAGAACGATCAAAAGACCTTGGAAGAGGCAATCTACAAGCTCAGAGCCAGGTACACGGAACAGAGAAATGTCCACGATGGTGTCGGTGGTCAATAGGGCAATAATTTCTTTAGCAATGTTGTAACCATGGCCAATGTACAATGCAGTACCTCCATCATTTTGATGGATCATCTTTTGTACTTCCCATAAAGCCAATAGAGAAGCAATCGCAAACCAAATATTCCGAAGCCAACCTCTCGGGTTTTTAAAAGTCAAATGCGATATAAGAATCTCACAAACGCATTCTAAGGTTTAAACAATGGGGCCATGGATGGCCAAGAAGTGGACAAAAACTATAAGCAGCGCCAAGACTAAATCATCTTCATACAAAATGGACGAACACCCCAATGATCACAAACTTCAAAACGTTCCATCTGCCAGAGGAATTTAAACCGAAACAAAAATACTGAAGACTCGCCGCGATACCAATGTGTACAATATCAAACAACTCAAGACTGGCAGAATAATCGGGAATGGCAACTCAAAAGATAACAGCAGCCTGGGAGAAATCTTTTACATCGCCAATACGAATGGAACACTTATATATTCAATATTCGAAAGATGATATGTTAAGAATTTGGGAACTTCTTCGTAGGAAGAAGGTAGTCGAAGTCAGGACGGGCAATCATTCTCCTGAAACGAGTACTCACCACCATTACAATGACAAGATCGCTTCCATACTGATCTCTTGATACGAATCGATTGAACTTAGATTGTTTTATGCGATGCAAAATGAGCCCAGGGGCTCACGGCAATTTTAACTCCCAAATCCGCGAAGTCTTACAGGGTCGATGCAAGCTCCCTCATGAAGTCGTATGCATGTACTCGAGCGCCATGCATGCCGTAACATATGCTTATCTTCTGATACTTTAATTTCAACTATTTCGATGCAATGAGCAGTAGAAGATCATGTTAAGATCTAAGAATGTGGCCGAGACTTTGCGCCAAATTCTTCCTCCCCGGTAGGTAGTATAACCCTTGTGAATGTTCCACGATGTGAAGATGCTACAGATTAAACAAACCCTCCAGGGAGCTCGAGAACCATCCACAAAATTTGACAAGCAATGGGATCATGCAGAACCAACCTCGAAGCGTTTCGCGGAATCACCGCCCTTTCATATCTTAGGTTCTCTTCCCACCAATCCTAGTCAGGACTCAGGCAAATTCTCAAGTGCTATCGAGCTGCCGCAATTCCGAAAATAAATGAATTGTATACACTTGGAGGTTATTTCTGAATTCCAGCGCCAATCCTATTAATATTCAACGGCGCTTGCTTCCTGTTTCCGAATCAATAATCGCCATTCGGTACCAAATATTAGAGTCAGGTTCCACTCAAAGTCTCTTTTCGGAGTGCCTAGGTGGTTCAGAATCAATTTTCGAATGGTTGTCCGAAATGAATGAACAATAACAGGCTATATCGAGTCTTTTGGACCTTTATCCGACATATCGAGCGAATCCGATAATGATGAAGAAATTGAAGACCCTCAGTTTGCTACACTGGGACAGTCGCAGCTTGATTCGCAAAGTTAATATCAATCAATCGGAAATCATGGACAACGAATTGCTTCTTTTGGTATTCCATTCTGGCGATAATAGCATCATAACCGCTAAAAACAAAATAGGCATACAATCTAAAGCCGCCCCCTTTCAACTCAATTTATTCCCCTAAACCTTCTCCACATGTGGTCAAATGATGGAATCTAGTAGACGGGGCCAAAAGTTTAATGAATCGACGTCGTCAGTAGTTTCAAAGAAAGTTTTTATTCGGAGTATTATTGGTTATGTTATTGAATCTTTTCATCTAGACTGTTCTAGTGAACGTTCATTGGCTGGGAACAATAGACAATTCCCATGCATTGGTAGCATTGCATGGTCGAAACGACGATATGTGAACACAGACCAAGTCTGTCACACTCTGTTAGTACAGAGTCTAGGATTGAATTACAGGGGCTAATCAGACGAGATCTGTGTTTCATACCCTTACCATTGCTTCAAAGTGGTAAAATCCCCATAATTCATCCAATCTCCTCTCATTCTCATCTGAGGAATTCGGATATCGGTCAGAATGAAGTGGGGAGGAAAACATTGGAAGGAATCGATTCATGTATGGGTCGTCACCCTTTTCAAATCAAAATATCCTTGCGAGCAACAAATATATTGCTAATTACCGCCTTGAATACTTCTTTTGTTCATTGAAAATTATCCACAAGCAACTTTTATCCAATCTCGTTCAAGATTTATGACGAGCATAAGCTTTTTGGACATGTTTCTAGCCCTTTTGCGAATTACCCCTTGATTGCCTTCACAGGCAAAATCTAATCGTGCGATTCATGGATGACTAGGATATTCAGTTTCTTGTATGCAGATTGAATCTCCACAACTAACCAGTTCATCTAATGATACAGGGCTAGGTCCCATTCTCTAAAGTTTGTATAAGTATCTTTCCCTTGGCCAGTTTGACTACGAGTTCTTCATCGTTCAAGCAAACGTTTCTTTCTTTACCCATCACATTCATTTACACAGTCCTCGGTGACTATCTACATTCATTACTTCATTGATTGAAGCTTATCCAACCTTTCAAACCAAACACTCATTTTTTCCACCACACGAAAAACTCCCAAAAACTTTCTCCATCAAAATCATCAATCTTAAGATTTTATCATCAAAAATGTCTTTCTCCAAGATCGCTGTTGTGGCTGGTGCCGCTTTTATCTCTGGTGTTGCTGCTCACGGACGTGTCCAAGGTATCACTGCTGACGGTGTTTGGTAAGTAACACTCTAATAAAGTTTTGGGAATAAAAGCTTATATTCAAATAGGTATGAGGGTTATAACCCATCTTTCCAATACGAGCAAGTTGCACCAGTTGTTGCTGGATGGTCCGATCCAACTGATCAATCGAACGGTTTCATTGCACCAGATGCCTATGGTACATCCGATATCATTTGCCACTTGGCCGCTACCAATGCTCAAGGATACGTTAATGTTACTGCCGGAAGTGAGGTTAACTTGCAATGGACTGCCTGGCCTGATTCGCATCATGGTCCAGTCATTGGTATGCTCATATCGAATCTCTTTGCATCTTCTTTTTACTAATTAATAATTCAGACTACCTTGCTGCCTGTACCGGAGATGATTGCACGACTGTCGACAAGACCACCCTCGGATTCTTCAAGATCGATGGTGTAGGACTTATCGATGATTCCACAGTCCCAGGTACATGGGCATCCGATCAGCTCATCGCCAACAACAACTCCTGGTCTGTCACCATCCCAGAGTCCTTGGCACCAGGTGCCTACGTTCTCCGCCACGAGATTATCGCACTCCACTCCGCTGAGCAAGCCGATGGAGCTCAAAACTACCCACAATGTGTTAACCTTTGGGTTTCCGGAACTGGATCCGCTGTCCCAGCTAGCGCAGATACCGTTCTTGGTACTGCTCTTTACACTGAGACTGATGCCGGTGTCAACGTCAACATCTATGCTTCCCTTGCTTCATACGATGTTCCAGGTCCTACTCAATGGGCTTCCGCTACTGCTTCCGTTGCTCAAGGTAAGCTTTCTATTCTCCCCTTTCAAATCTTACTCTTTGGATCATACTTTCTAACTCAATTTAGGTACTTCCGGAGCAGTTGCCACCGCTGCAGCTGTCGTTTCTTCCGCTGCTTCATCGGCTGCCGCTGTTGCAACTTCAAGCGCCGCCTCCTCCGCCGTCGCCGTCGCCTCTTCTTCCGCTCAAACCACCGCAGAAATTGCCGCTACCAGTTCCGCTGCCCCAGTCGCCAGTGTAGCCTCCTCTTCCGCTATTGTTGCCGCCAGTTCCGTTGCTAGCGTTGCTTCATCAGTTGTTGCCAGTTCCGCAGCATCAATTGTTACTTCTGCTCCAGCTGTCACCTCTGCACCTTCAAACGTTGTTACTGATATGATCACTGACTACGTCACTGTTACCGATGTTGTAACTGTTACCGTCACTGCTGCATAAATTCTCAACCTGTTGGTTATTTGAAATCAGTACCTTCTTTGACTAAAAAACTTTTTGATGATATTTTGATGGTTTGTTTTTGGATTTGATCCGGGCTATCAGGTATAGCTTGGATGGAAAACTTATGAATGAGCCGGAGGATGAGTTAAATGGGCTTCATGTCACTTTCTTGTATATATTATGTCTTGTATAAACAGAATTGAATATTTTCTTTGAGCTTAAACTGTATTTACTATTTGTGACTACTTGATTATGAAATTTTGAGAAACTACTATATAATTACCCCGTACCGATCTTCCGAACGGGGGATGAGATGTTTGATACACCAACCGGATATAATCAATGTTTATAACAATTTTGGAAATCAAGGCTCAGTGTTTTCGATATCCCATCCCAAATTCTATAATCGAGTGGACTCAAAGCTAAGATGCCTCGCATATTTTTCAGTGAATTTTTCCTGTCGGGAATAAATCTGTCATCCGGTGTATATAACTCTCAATCAATTTTCTGCTTTCTTCCATATGATTTCTCGACAGCGATTGTTCGATGTTTTTCCATGCTCTTCTTCAGAATCTCTGCTCTACGTAATTGGTGTATGGGACTAATATGGTTCTCGGTGGACATGATACATTTGGGAGTGCGTGGGCCTTGTGAGTTCCCCTCTCCGCCGGCAAGAAAGCCTTCTAACGATAGTCCGAATTCGAACGAGACATTTGATGTAAGATGGTGATTGGTCTGTTAAATTACAGCAATACCCTCGATATGCACAGTATCCCCGATACTTAGCCCTCGAATAGAACAACTCGAAAATTTGCCTACCTAGATACTCTTACAAAGGATTCGGAAGTTTGTTCCACACCATTGCGTCCACTTTAAACTTTTGACCGGATCATAGTATGCTAATTCCAGACAAAGACAACATGTCTTTTATACTTCAAACATGCTTGTCACTCAACTGGGTTAGGATCAATTGCTTGAATTTTGCGTTTCTCCAAGCATAGCATCCGAAGTGCTTAGTCTGCTTCTGCACTTTCAATGCGCGGTGCAATCCGGCAATATTTACCTTCCAACTATGTGTCAGTTACTAGACTTATATTTAACGCACTGTACATGTCTTTCAGAGAAATCTATAATGATTTTGTGATCTGGGAACCGGTAAGCAAAATTCCTATGATTGATTGTACTGGCGATGAGGAACTTTATTGACGATAATGGTCAAGTATCTATATTCGCAACACTTCTCAGGACGAACGACAGCTAGAAAGAAACTATGACCTACAGAGCTTATGTGTCTTTCAAACAAGAATGAAGATTTATTGACCATTTTGAATCTCGAGTTTGTTCGTAGATAGGTACAGGATAACTCGAGTGGACTCAGGACCCATAACTTTTTCCGTGTATGTTTCGGACAAGAATTTGCTTCGTAAAGTTTGAAGGAAGATAGGATATTTATAACTCAGATTGATCATATGATTATACGAGAATCACCTATCATCTAAGAGGGAATACGCGTAGTCCATGTGGATCACGTCGAAGTATAGTCTTGAAGTTATTGGTAAGGAATCTTAATACAGTGAATGATATTATCTATAAGCTCTGGAGGTATTCCTCATCTGTTCTAGCTTGGAGGCCAATAGGAAATCCACTCGACGTATTTTACTGGGAGTATTCTTGACGGACTCCGATGCACAGAAGGCTCAGCACGTCGTTTTTACATTTGATGGCTGGTTGAATTCGTGTCAAATTGCAAAATTGATCACTTCCTCCTCAAATTTCTGTTCGATAGGTAGAGTTACACCATGAATGATGTGGATTTCAATGGAAGATGTGATTCCATTGCGCATAATACTTGGTCCTGATGTTTGATCAAAATTTAACGATGTATACCTGAACTGCGGATTGACTTTGTCATCATTGCGAATTCGAAAGTGTTCAAAATATTTGACAATCGACAGCATGCGAAAGCTCCTTTTCATCAAATTTCGAGTGAACAGATTCAGAGTTGGTGACAAAGCTTGGTACAGTCTCAAAAAGCCGTTGACGTAAAATTAGGTATAGGTAGGTAATTTTATCAAAGAAGAACGGTAGACCCATTTTACTGACTAGAAATTCGCGCAGATATTGAGTAAAGATATGATCCTTGATGGAGGACCAAAAATACTTAGTTAAAATGGCCTTCCAGATTTACTGGTCAAGATTATTGGTATGCATTTACTTATGTGTCCTTGAAATTTCCTTCCAAGTTATGCGTTCCTTAAATCTGGCAGCTACCTTGATAGTATGCTTCAAAGTATACCGTTGTGATATCCTGAATAAGTGGGATAACGTCGGGTCTTTGAACGAAAGACACAAGAAGTTGAATGCTCTTGGATTGCGATTCAGTATTGAGGTTATAAAAGAAGCAAGAGGAAAGCTTTGGAGGAAGCAGACTGTGAAACGATCATTAAATCCCAAAACGTATGGTGTGCTTGAAACCAGTATTTTGTTAAACAAGTGGAATTTGGGTAACTTCTGGTCCTTTCTATTGAAAGACCATACATATCAACTTGGCTATATAGATTTATTGGAATAGAAAAATATGTTTGTTACCAGCATACTGCTTAGTACCATATATATGATTTCCAACAAGATTAACTATCATCGAAAACTTTGACAGAGTTCAGAATGAGTGGCAGTAATTAGTTACTGTTGACATATAAAGGGTTGATAGCATTAGTTGAAAAGAAATGACAATATAAACCGCGGTCCATTAAAACTCCGCGCCCACAGACAGATCCAGGAATGAACATGATGAAGGCTTTCCAATGTGCGGACAACTTTCAATCACTGGGCCCAAAATGGTCCAGCACTCTGATTTCTTCGTCATTCAACGAGGGAAGAAGTATTTAACCTCTCATCATGAAAGTAGCGGAAGGGTTATATGGGAAACAAACGACTAGGAGGCCCTAAGCTTAGGTTGCATTAAACATGATGCGCTGTCTCTGATATCCAGAAAACTGAAAATGGGAACTATGAAAGTTTTAAAGTGATAATTATTATCTTCATCTTATAATTTGCAATAGGGTTTTGCAGAGTGTGTATGGCTATTCAAGGAAGCAACGACCCCATACGCGAGCTAAAATAACAAAGAATGTAGTCGAGATGCACAATAAATCTTTATGGGGGGTGTATTTCACATCGTTAAGACGTAATGATGAGATAAAGGAAATGATAGCGAGAACTGTGCATTATGACTTCAATAGAAAAATATGATCGTTTGTTACTATCTCTATCTCAATCGTGGTCTAAAGAATCGATTCCTGAGAGGAGCAAGAGACATTACTTTTGGACATCGGCTATAATGCTCGTGGGAGTATGTCTAGGTGCCATATAGCTTCTCAAGTCGTCATTTTATTGACTACTCTGTAGAATAAGGACGTTTTGTGAGAGATTTAATCATTTGTACCCCGTGTTACTCAAAGAGATACACCCCCCGTCTCATCTCCAGGATTTGAGGTCCGTCAATTGAGAGCTTTATTCTACAAAGAACAGTAGGATCTATTCCGACCAGTCACTGGATGAAACACACAGTGTCACTTAGCTTGTAGACGAAAAGAAGCTTGAGGACTTCCCCATTAGGAATCAATCACAAAAAAATTCGAGATAACGGAGAGTTTTCAGAGTTCGAGAAGTATAAGAACTGATAAGAGAAGCAATATGGAGAGCTGTAGGACAAATATGAGTAAAATGGTGCCAATGTATGGGATATGAGTCTGATGCTACGGTTCGCACATATCGGGGGTTTTCTCTACTGATTGAAGTTCGAGGTATGATAAGATAGATCGTAAGTGATATAGAATGATATGAAGTGATACAAATTGAATTAAAGTGATGAAGATTTATAGATAATAAGAAGAGCGAGAGTATGACAATACAAATGTAAAAATTACGCGAGTGAAACCACTTACTTCACTTCTCAAGATCCATGAAACAAATGGTTTTGCGATGTAAACATTGAGATGTGAGAATTATCAGAGGATATCCCTTATCATAATTCGATCGCCAAAGATTTATTTATGAGAAAGGAGATTTTTTCGATAGCTTCTAAAGTTTTTTATAGTCAGAATGTCAATGCAAACTGGGAAAAATTAGACAAATGTAAGTTTGAATAAAGATGTGAAGAAAGAGTTTACAATGCTGCATGAAAGGAATCTGGAAGACGGGATTGCGTTCTTTCTCAATGCACAATATACATGCGAAGGTGAGATATAAAATACCCTACTATCTCTGAGGTAAGAGAAACACAGAATTTACAGATGACACAAAAAATGCTGATGAGGGAGAGAGGGGAGGTTGATTAGGTCTCGTTAGTTTATTTCCCCCTTGAAGTCTGTATCACAAGAGAGAATCGTGATGGGACATTTGTAGCAATTCACAGTTGGAGTAGACTGACAATGATATTGACGTGAATGATAAGAGATTATGCAGATAGACAGCGAAGCTGCACTCGTAAGTAGTAATGAGTCCGAACTTTCGATGATGAGAAATAGATTGAAAACCCTGCGTGGAATGTAAACCTCGTTTTAATGACGAATTTTGTTTCAACCAAGAGACGACTCGAAGCCTATTGTTCGGTGCTAACCGCATGCAAATAAATAATGATATACATAGTGAAGAGAATAGGACGAGCCTTTTATACGTTTACAACTAATAATTACAATGCATATCCCATCCATCTTCTACAAACATATCTTCTTACCCCGCACATGAGGTCATCAAACTCTCTTCTCCCATTTGAAGAACATTCTTTCGGGATGTAACAATTGCAATAGCAATCTAAACCCGGTATCCTCCTTAATCAACAACTTTAACCTCTCAACTGCATCCGCCTCACTCTCACCCTCAAGCTGTACAGGCTTAACCTTATAATCTTTGAAGAGACCCACCAACACTCCAACAAATTCAACTTGCGAGAATTTTCTCCCAGGACAAACTCTTGCACCACCAGACCAAGCGATGAACGGATTTTTTGCCTTTGGAAACTCCAAAAAGGTTTCAGTAGCCGGGTTTGAAGATGATGTTGAAGCAGGGATGATCCAGCGAGAAGGCTCCCAAGCAAGAGAATTGGAACCCCAATGACGGGGATGGGTGTGCATGGCTGAGTAACTGGGGATGATCATGGTGTGGGGTGGAAGGATGTGGGTTGTGTCGTTTACTTTAAGTTCACGGGGCTCGGGGCCGCTTGTTTTGACGATGGCTACGGGGGTGAAGAGACGGACTGTTTCGTACTATAAGAAGGGTCAGTATAAGTTGAATTGGTTATGAGACTAGTGAATTGATTGTATATGATGACCTACAGTAACAGCCAAACAACGCTTCAGACGAGGAAATATTTCTGCATAGTTCGAAGTTTCTGGGTCTTGATCACCAAATACTTCATTGATCTCCTCGGCAATCCAATCTTGAACATCGGGACGAGTAGCAATCAAAGCAATACCAAAAGCCAATGTATTGGCTGTAGTATCATGACCAGCGAAATTGAAGACGAAGATATTTCCGTAAATTTCTTGTTCCGTCAAGCCGCCTTGGCTTGAAGCTTCCTTGCTCTCCGCTTGAGATGCACGTACAAGTGAGTTCATCAAGTTATTTCCATGTGTGTTTCCGTCCGCAGCAGCTTTCTTTCCTTCTTCGTATGCATTTGTCATATAGTTTTGGAATGTGACAGTTGCTTCATGAAGTGGTTTCCAACTTTTTGGTAACCACCATTTATCCAAATTCTTTGGACCTAATGCAACCAAAGCGATACAGTTGTCCAAAATCAATTTCAATGCATCTCTGATATTAGCAGAGCCTTGAGTGTCAGATTCTTCTTCTGCTCCTTGATATGGATATGATTTTCCAAAGCCAGCACTAGACATCACGTGCAATGACAACGTCCTTACATCATCGCCAATGGTATTGATGGAGGACTTTGATGACCAGTATTTTCGCATTCCGGTAGCTTGACGAATGACTTCCGACCAAACAATTTCATTATTGTTCTCGTTGAAACAAGTGGCTGTGATTTTGCGATGACGCTGCCATTGTGTTCCCTCGGTCGTCCCAAGATTAGGTCCAAACACGTTTAACATCGCCAACATCTCCGTTGGTCTAGTAAATTCTCTACCACGTGCATTGATATCAATCAAAGTCTCTGCATTGCAAAGTTGTAGCCAATTCTTGCCCGGAGTCACGAGAATGAAAGCATCGCCTATCTCCTGATGAGCTTTGTATCGATCGTGAATTTCCCATCCTCGATAATTGAAACGAGTGAAGTTTTTGGTGAAGGGTAGATTTTTGAAGTATGGTAAAATCCTGGTATCAACGACCATCCATAGAGGATTGCCGGAATCAATAGGTAAGATAACGAGGGGTAGACCAGTTTTCTTAGCTTTGTTGTAGTTGACAGCTAAAGAATACAGGACGTATGAAATCCATCCTGCCACCGGGATGATGAAACCTAAGAATAATGAAAAACCAGCCATGATTGTCGACTGAATAGTAACAAAAGGCAGCAACTTTTATTGACGAAGACAGAAAATATTCACAAACCAGAAGAGGAGAATTTCAAAGCTTTGGTGTTGATGACAATTGTTCGGGCCCATTGACCGAAAATGGAAATATGGGACTTTTCGTATGGGGGTATCCACAATTGATGAATTGAAATGATAGTGAAAGCAGTCGAGAGGCACAGCGCTTAAAACAAATTACATGAAGATCATTGGATGGTCAAGAGAAATCAACCTCGCGTCTAGACTTGTAAGGATTTAGGAAAGATACTAAGCATCTTGCTTGTAATTATGGGGTGATGTGATGTTGTCGTTCAAACTATTCACGAGCCATTATCTATTATACTTTTTCTACTTGTGTATATAATTAGATATTGGTAGACTAAATCATTCTAGTCCTAATAAAGTAACATAAGGGAGTACCCGTCAATAATAAATGTCCAACATAAGATCTTTAAATCTCACATAAGATGAGGCATAAGCACTTGACAAGCCGTTGCATAGCCGGTACATGCACTTGCGGCCCCCAAATCACAAACAGAAACCGGAGCAAATCACCATTCAGGGAGTTACGCAACTAGATACCGTTTATGGAGTTCACCGATACCAGTCGTTCACACAGATATTCAACAATGGGGTACTAAGTTATTTCGCCAACGCTGTGAACGATAGTCGGTAATGGCGCAGAATCAAAGTTGGGGGCCTAATATTTACTGGGGCATTAATAACTGGAGAATTCACTGTGATGCGATTATCCACTGTGCCGGGGCTATATCCCTTACCCACTACTCCGTACACTAAGTTATCCACTGTGCTATAGGCTAGGCTACCCGCCCCCGCTCACGCACATGTGGCTTCGCTAAATTTACCATACGCCAATTCCCTCTATCCGTGCTCAGCCGTGTCCAAAGATGATCTGATATTTGATACCAACTTGGCTGTACCTGTTTGTTACTAGGTATCTACATCATATCACAAGAAAGCCACGCCAAGCTTCTATTCGAAACGCCGTTTCTAATTCTGAGGAAACCTTAAAAAAGCCAGAGGTATAACAATAGATCAAATACTTAGTACTTTGCTATCATATCTGAAAAAGGTATTCTTTCCTAAACCCTATCCATACGCACGTAATCATACTCCAAGATGCATTTCCCCGCTCTCCTCGCCAATGAGCGCCTCACTCAACTTCAACGCTCAACTGCTACTTCCCAATACTCTGGTAGCTCCGAAGCCACACATAACTCTCCAATTCAGATATCGTGCATCGTTTTAATTATTCTCGGAATAGTTGCAAAGGCGGCATTTGCGGTTGAAAGTTTGGACTGGTTGGATTGTGAGTTTGTGATTTTTATATGTCTAGTGATATGAATTTTTGACTAACTGGGTCACTTAGATACAATTCTTTGCGTTTTGGTATGTACTATGTCCCTGAAAGCATTCATAGATACTCGAAGCTAACACAAGTATCAGACGGGAATCTGGTTTTCTCGACGACGACCAACTACATATGTAGTTTTGTGAGTTTAGACCTAGGGGGTCTTGACATTTGTATGGCGTTGGTGCGGGCAGAAGGAAATATGGAATATAGTTACGATCATGGCTGCGGTTTGGTTTTGGTTTTAGGTTAAGGTTTTGGTTACATTCTGATCTTTTATTGGCTGGATGGGCTGGATGGCAATGGGTCATAGGAACTGGAAGGACAGATTTGCATTTCGGATGGCGCAACAGAAATTACGAATTATGAATGAGACTACATATCAACTGCATCACTACAGAATGAAATGAGAAATTATACTTATGACTTTCTATCTAATCCATCTGATGAAAATTGGTGAAGGCAAAGTCAATGTTTCTAGCTGAAGATCCGCTCAAGGAAGGACATAGTAGAATTAATATATTACATGATTACACTCTAAATCTGGATATTCATAAAATTCAAACTTTCTCAGAACCAATCGCACTGTCCATCATGACCGAGGTTTCTAGCCCAACTGACTTCCCCTCGTCTTTTTCTCTTCTCCTTTCCTCCGCAACCTTCTTGAGATTGAACCATTGCATTCCGCAAGCAAATGGTAAAGACAAACATGCCGCAGCCAAAGCATAATACATTGCATCTCTAATAGCAATAGTATATGCTTCTCTCAAAGCAGTCAATACAATTTCCGAGCCACCGGCTAAGTCCTGTAAACCACTGGCGCCAACTTTAATGACCGCTTCTGCTGATACAGCAGTGGTATGAGCCGGTACACTGGTCTGTAACCTTGACAAAAAGAGAGATTGTGCGATGGAGACAGAGACGGAAGAACCAATCTGATACATGAATACCGCAATGGCATTTCCGGTAGGAGCGTCTTCTTCACTCAATACTATTTGTAGTGCAGTATATGGAAGCTGCTGTGCCATTCCAGTTCCCCACCCATTGATTACCATATATGCGGCCCATTTGACCGTGGAAGTGTTGGTATCAATGGTTGTAAGAAGACCGGCACCGACCATTGCGATAATCGTTCCAAGAATCATATATGGGACGTAGTACCCCCATTTTGTAACCACAACTCCAGTAAGTGACAGGCCAATGATTTGAGGAAGGACGATCGCGATGAATCGGGTACCACTTTGGATTGCTGTGACGCCTTGAATGGATTGGAAGTAAATGGGTAGATAGTAAGCATAGACAAAACTCATCATGCCAAATGTCATGAGGAATATGCTGCCCATGAGAATCGATCTTTGTCGGAGAATTCGCAAGGGAATTGTGGCATGTTCGCCTCGTTTCCATTGTAAGATACCGAAGGATATCATGAGCAAGCCAAAGCCAACGAATAGTCCAATGACTTTAGACGATTTCCATGGTGCAGTCTGTCCGCCCCATTGCAATGCTAGAAGAAGGCAATATATAGCTCCGAGAAATAGTAGGACTCCGCCAATGTCCATACGTCTCAATTTTGTTGAAAGATTCAAGGCACGGTTCGAGTTTCGTACGCCTTTGATTCGAAAGAATAGTATGATGAAGACAAGTACAACAGCACCCATAGGTACATTACTATAGTATTGTTAGTACATGGTGAATTTCAAAAATTAACAGAATCCATTACATCCAAAAGCACCATCTCCAGGAGGCTTTGTCAGTGAAGACACCACCAAGCACAGGGCCAATACACACGCTAATAGCGAAAGAGCTGATAACTATGCCTTGGTACATAGGTCTTTTTTCGAGTTCTACCACAAAGTTGACGATGGCCAAACTTCCCTGATAGATTCCCGCTGCACCGAAACCAAGAACAGATCGGCCTCCGATGAGAACACTGGAGGAAGGTGCTGCCGCACATAATATAGAACCCACTGTGTCAAGTCAGATATCGTTGAATCAATTTGTACGGTGAAAGGCCTTACATTCAAATAAAGCTATTGATCCCATATAAACGATCTTAGGATCGAAGTATTTGTACAAGTTACCAAACAAAGGTTGGAATGCCGTAACAGTAAGAAGATATGCTGAACCATACCAGGCCACATCATTCAATGCATGGAAATCAGATGTAATTCTGGGAATTGCAACAGCGATAATATTCATATCCAATGCTAGAAGAAAGATTCCCAAGCATAAAGACCCTATAACAGCCGCCAGACGCCATGAGTGAAGAAAGAGCTCATCGGACTCGAATGTTTGAAGGCTTACGGGGCTTGAAACATCCGTAATGGCCACAGTGCCCATATCTTTATCGATAGAGACAGTGTCCTTGCTGGACAGAGCTTCGTCTTGATTCAATGACATGGTCGGTAGATGATCTTGAAGCACTTGAAGTCGTCAATCTTTTGTCTGGTGGCGTAAAATGCTTTTTGTATATGAAATCAAAGATGGCTGTAAAGCTTCAGCAATTTGGACCTCATGAAGTTTGTCAACCCCCTACCCACCATTCTCCATTCTTGGTTGAAAAGAAATTGCATGGCATGGCATGAGTGGAAGACAGCCTTCACCGTTTGCTCAGCGGAGGCATTTTGCCGGATATCATGATTACTCCTAAAAATGTATAAGGCTTGACTAACTAGAGATAGTATCGCTTCTAGCTGATCTCAGCATAAGAGGCGAAGTTATGCTGAAGCCTGAGGGTAAACGATGTATATCCGGCTTGGTACTTATTTTGACACGCAAGTTATCTACGGGACTACAATATTAATCATGCACTGTGGACATAAAATTCGACAAGGGGGGAATTTTTAGAATCCTTGTCACCTGATGTGACACTAAAACTTAGTGCGCAGATTTTAGCTTTCAATATAAATTTGGTGTGAAGAGGTGGTCCATGCAGATAACCTTGATCTCGTAAAGTATTAACGGCCGGGAAATGTCCCATTTGGGTAATATCGCATCATGATAGTTCGTGATAGTGATTTGTGATTGAATCTCAAGGCAGAATCTCAATATCAATTGACGCCTACGTGGTGGACCAATCTGGGGACCGCACATCTGGAAATTTGAACAAGAACCCCATAGCACAATCAACGCTATGCGACTAGTATCGGCAAAGTCCTGTCTTGGGGGCTGAATCTATCATGTTCAACAGTGGAGGAGGCAAAAGTGAGAAAGTATATCTACTTATGTCGATCCTCTTGGGTCTCTAATTGAAGAGATCATCAAGCACTTCTTTCGTTTTTACACGCATATTGTCTTTGCTCCAGATATTCTCAAGTCCACGAAGCTCTTCAGAGACTAGACTATCTCACAATGTTTCTCAACGCAGCTTGGACATTTGTATCCACAAGCGAATATTCACAGTACTTTCTTGCAGCAGCACTATTTGGCACTTGGCTTCTCTCATGGCGTTTGTGGAGATTTACCATTCGGCCATACCTTAGACCACAAGACCCCGTCGAACTTCCATATTGGATCCCAAGTAGGTGATCTTCTAATTATCTACTCCAACCTTTACTAACACTATCTAGTTCTAGGACACAGTCTTAGTTTCTTCCAGAATTCTGATAGCTTGATCGAGCGTGGCTTGTACGTTGACGTTTTCATTTTCATCTTCTCACTCGTCCTAATGTATTCATTGCTTCTGGAATATGATACTAACGATGGCGCTTCAGAGATTACACTGGCAGAACTCACGAGCCCTTCGCACTTCAAGTGGCTTCGCAATTATTCTACATTGTTACAGGACCCAAGGATGTAGCAGAAGTCTACAGAAATGTAGCCACTCTGAGTTGGGATGGTCACTTGTCTCAAATTCTTTCTAACTTTGGCTTCACCGGCAAAGCATTGAAGTTGGCATGGCATGTACCCATTCCTGGAGACAAATGCTACATGCACAAGAATCCAGTCAACCCAAAGCAATTATCTCTAGTCAAACTCATTGAGGAAGTTTACATTGCACAATTACTCCCTGGTGTGCACATGACGGAAATGTCAGAGAAATTCATCGTGTCACTCAAAGACTCCCTCCAACCACCAAAAATGGACTTTTGTACCTTGAGCAGGAATGGTCTCACTCGCCGGGTCTCATTGAAAGCTCTTTGTCGATCTACCCTTGTGGAAGCTGCAACTTTTTCCATGTTCGACAAAGCTCTCCATAAGCTCAATCCAGATATTGTACAGCACATGTTGGACTTCAATGATAGTGCCTGGATGGTTTTCTTCGGTCTTCCCGAGATATTCTCAGCCAAGGTAGCCAAAGCTCGCAAAACAATGCAAAAGACCATGGCCGAATTTGCTCGTCTTCCAGAAAAGGGGCGTGAGGGTCAAGCCTGGGGAATTGGAACGATTCTTAAGGCACAGGAAATTGTTGGTATTGATATCGAGAGTAGAGCTTGCATGCTTTTATTGATCTACTGGGCGTAAGTTTCATTGATTCCTATATACAAGAATAAATTCCTAACAATGTATAGTGCAAACTCAAATGAGTACAACATCTCCTTTTGGCTTATTGCTCATCTTGTTTACAATGTCCCTCTCATGGAGCGAGTTCGCGACGAACTGGAAGCAGGCTGGAAAGACGGCGAGCTTGATATCAAATATCTATGTGCCAATTCTCCCAATCTTGATGGTGCATTCCAAGAATCACTACGCTTGAACGGAGGTGCAATGATGAGTCGACAAGTCAAGCAGCCAACTATGATCGGTAACAAGCTAATGCAAC
Organism: Botrytis paeoniae; assembly: GCA_004786145.1. NCBI lineage: Eukaryota > Fungi > Ascomycota > Leotiomycetes > Helotiales > Sclerotiniaceae > Botrytis > Botrytis paeoniae. The sequence goes on from PQXI01000141.1 coordinate 79,836, forward strand.
CTGGATCTAATGTTCTCATGCCTTCCCGACAACTACACATGAACGAGAGTGTCTGGGGTCAAGATTATAAGAACTTTGATGCAGAGAGATTTGTTAGAGATAAGGGCATGCTGAAACATTCTTCTTACCGCCCATTTGGCGGTGGAATTAGTTACTGCCCTGGGCGTGTTATGGCTAAGGAGCAGGTTTACGCTTTTGTTGCTATTATTTTCAGAAGATTCGATGTTAAGCTGGCACCTGGGATAAATGGAAAGTTTCCGGTCTTGGATGAGAGCACACCTTCGCTCGGAATTACAGGTCCTGTGAAAAACATGGATGTGTTCATGGATTTGACCGAGAGGGAGAAGTATAATCTATACTGAGAGGGAGGGGTAGGAACGATTCAACGAGGGGTTTCATAAGATGCTTTGTTACAGCTTCGTCTCTATTTTTATGTACATATTTTTAACATTTGTTTGAGCGTCGAGAGGAACAATTGAATTTCATCAATAATTTAACAATTTTTCCCGATGTCATACTGATAACGAGATTGCTATATTGTGCTTGACTAATTGAGTTTCCCTGCGTCATTGATTTGCGTTGACAATTCGTCCACAATATGACATGGCTTTAATTTAACATGGAGTGATACAGCACGCAAGAGCTTTAGAAGGCCATCATTTTTTGCGTCTCGTCTAGATGCCATTCTAGACCTCGGTATTAAGCGATTGAATATCATTAGTCAGGGACTCTGCCATACGAACGGGCCGCTCAAGTGTCGACATCATTCATGCACATGGCGGGTAGGATTGTGAACCCAACACGACGGTTCCTTCAAAACCACGGTACCTTAAACCCAAAACTTCGGTCTTTACAGACAGGCTTGCATAAACATAGTACAATCTTCACAAATCGTATAGTATCGACGATTAAAATTCTCCGCATGCGAGATACACGGTGGTATCACGCTGGACGGAGCTAGACCCATAATAGGCAGGTGAATTTTTGGCCTATGTGATTGTACAAATTACACGCACTGTCCACAAGGCACACGCCGATCTCACATCCAGGCGGTTGGAAATGAGAATTCGACACGCTTCCTCCGTGACTCCTCCTGTCACAAAATTTCGATAAGCATATAAAAGAAGAATTGGCAGAATAATACTGTGTGACAGTAATTTTTTGAGTTTTTGACTAGTGAAACCAAGGATCCGGAGGGGTATTCACGAACTATACAGGGTAATGAGCTCGGCGGCTAACGCAATTGGGGTCTCCACAGGCTTTAGCCATGAGATAGACGACTGACCATGAGATTCTTGCAGAAATCGTGGCAGAATGTTTCGAGAGAATTATGACCTTACTAATTTAGCGCTTACACTGCAGTAATAAACGCATGGCACAGTGGGCAGATTCAATAGAATTCACGGAGACCCATCCTAAAAGACTGTGATGGAAGGGACCCCACCTCTGTGCCCCATCCTTGTTTGATTTCCATGTGGCATCTCTGTAACCAGTGGTAGTAGATAAGCACCACGCTCTCTCCATTTTCGAGAGTTTAAAACGCAAGCTTTCTTCTTTTGTACTGTAGACCATCATCCTCCACTGATTCAGTATAGACAACCTAGTTACTCAAGGTTGACTCATTATACACCATGTCTACTTCTACTTCGGGCTCAGTGGCTACTGTTGAGCCAACAAAGGTTGATATGAAAACCTTCCTGGTACGTGCACTTGTTGTATTAACAGAAACTGGGGGAGCCTCAACTAACAATCATTCAGGGTGTCATCTGGGGAGGTTTCGCGATAGCTGCAATTTGTATGGCCTTACGGACATTCTCTAGAATCAAGACCTTCAAAAGTCTTTATAATGACGATATTTTTGCCTTTCTAGCCTTGGCTCTTGCACTTGCCAGTGCAATACTATGGCAGATTCATGCCCAAGCGATGTTTGACCTCATGGCCGTGTCAGCTGGGATCAAAATGCCTGGAGCAGATTTCGTTACCAACAGTGAGGCTTATTCCAAAGCATCTGGAGTCGTCATCATCCTCTTTTACTCCACTTTGTGGTCTGTCAAATTCTCTTTCTTGCTCTTCATTCGACGACTTGGATCGCATGTTGCAAAGGTTGAATTCCTATGGTGGCCAATCACTGTTTTCACTATCTGCACCTACTTTGCTTGCATTGGAACAATTCAATACCATTGTTTGTTTGTTCCATTGACTACAATCGAAACAAAGTGTACAACGGACTCTGCGGTAAACTTCCAACAGATTACTTTGAAGTTAAACTGTGTTTGGGATGTGGTTTCTGATGCTTTGAGTAAGTTCTCTTCTTCTTTCCCTGTGTTAGGCTCAACTAACTTTCATAGTCATGGTTATTCCAATCAGTATGTTGTGGGGTACACAAATGAAGATGAAGAGAAAGATTACTTTTGGTATCATCTTCTCTCTAGCTCTTATCACAGTCATCTTCGCCATTGTGCGAACTACAGTCGTCAGTTCATTGACCCGTATGCCTGATACTTCTTGGCTCTACATGTGGTCTGCAATCGAGACTACAATCGGTAAGCTAATTCTGCAAACTACCTCTTTCGTAATTGGTAATCTAATTTATTTTTCTCTTCCAGCCATCGTAGTTGTCTGCCTTGCCTCTATTCGCGGTCTCTTCTCCAAGGATGAAAACGTCAAACCATCTAAATATACTCCACCAAAGAGCTCCGAAATCTACCCCAAGAACAGCAGAAAAAATAGATTGAGGGTAACACTTGATACATTTACCGGTCGAGACAGCTATATGCGAACGGGGGATTCGAAGAATAGCCAGAGTCCTACCGATGGAGGAAGCAGTGTAACAAGCGAGCAAAACATTCTTCCATTGGATAATGTCAGGGTCAAGCAGCGATATGAGGTTACTCATGAGCTCGCGACGACACCAGAGCGTGAGGGAACTTATTACGAACACGTTTAATTCAATTTCAATTTCGATTTTGTATATATTGTATGGTTTATGGGTTATGTGGGAATGGTTGGAACAGTCGAGGAAAGGATTATAACATGCGTAACGGATTTATTACGATTTTCTTAGGGGCTTGGGTTGTTCTGTACTCATTCTAAAATTTATATAGCAAATACCCAGATTTTTGATTCTTCTACATATGCCTTTTATCTTGGTCCCCAAGTTTCAAAATGTTACAGTGATCATTCTTTGGTCTTGTCATGGATGAGTAATCACACTACACTTCGCCTCAGAATCTTGAATAAACTTCTCTCGAAAGTTTAGACTTTGCAGGGAAAACATGTTATGGAAATCTTCTCGAAAGAAAATCTAATAACTTCATTCCCCTTGGTATCATTCTAGGTAATGCTGTTGGAGAATATCCGCACCCTATGAAAGAGCCCCGGGTCCATAGAGGGGCGAGACATGCATACATACCCCGGTTTAAACCACCCCTGACCTGGCCTGGGCTAGATGCTTGCTTGGTGAATTCAGCTCGGCTAGACTCACAGCACAAAAATATAGAACCGCTTTTCCAAACGTTCGCTAAACTGAGCTAATTAAGATGTTTACGAAGGCTGATTAAACAAAAGTTCAAGGAACTGCTGATCAATGATCGGCAATTTAAACTTAAAAGCTGATTTTAGAAATCAATCCTACCTCGAACGTTCTATGTATAGTCAAGCTATCAAGGTAATGCAACTATGCAATGCAACCACGCCGCCACGCCACGCCTGTTATCCCACTCTACAACATGTACGCTGCAAATTAATATCTGTATTATGAGAAAGAATATCAAACACACCAATACTGCAATACCAGTGTCCAGTCCCTGTCCCCACGCTATGTCGATGTACGTTATACCCATTGCAACCATACTTTAATTTCTAAAAGGCGATTGGTCATATCGGATAAGAGCACCACTGCTAACTACTACGCTGACATATTCTTCACCATGCGTAATTCGACTTCCTTGAAGAAAATCGTTTCCTAACCCTGATTATGAAAACCCAGTGCCATGTTCTCCACCACACTTTTTTATTACCCCTGAACGTCAAAAAACGCATTAGCCGCACGTGGCACTAGACAAAAATATTCCGTTCGATATTCATTTTGACCAACGATATTTCATCCCACTGTGATGACATCTAAATTGACGGGTTTCACGGTACATGATCTCTCCAGGTTAGAATCCTCCGGTAGAAGATGTGCGCAATTTCCAGGAACATGGTCGAGATACATCAATTGCGCTTAATTGATGCGCACACACACTAAACGTATTTCACACGCCCAGACATATTTATCGCACTATCGTAGGCTTCAAGTTACTTCATGCACACGGATCAAATTGATCCCAATGGTACGAGCTTTTTCTCCATTACAGCTTCGCGAATTTCTCAAAACGGGCTGATTACCGAAGCTATATTCCATACTCTAAATAATCTGCCCCGCTCATCATATTGTTATGCCTGTGTGAATGAAGGAACGATTAAGTTTTAATAAACTATCTAGTGGAGTCTTCGGAGTAAAAGGTGCTTCCGGCACTTATGTGACGGTTCATCACTTGTGAAAGTTGGCAGCGGCTATTTCTATCTCACCGCCGTCGATTGTATGTCTGCTATTGCGGCATGGCTTAGAGTACAGTACGGTAATTTCATCTGTTCTGCCTGATGTGAAGTCACAATTTTACGCCCCCACCCTTCCCAATGAGGAAATTAGTTCTCTTGGAATAAGATTCGGGCATTTGCCACGCAGTATACATCTGGTTCTCTTCTCGTGATCTTTCGTGTCGGCCATCTTCAAACCTCGATTTGTATCATCAAAATGCTTCAGGAACTTTTTGACTTAGTCCGCTCCCAAGCGGGTGCTTGGAGAATAACCTCAGAGGTGGTGTTTGATACTTGTGTAATTTTGATTATTCTGAATAGACTTTATGTCACAGCATCTATCTACCGCAATCGTCCCGTAAGTCCTCCTTCATCTTCTCACGATGTCAACAATCACTAACTTTGATAGCGTAACATACTCATTTCTGGACCTAAGTTGCGTTGGGGAAAATGGTTGAGCAGCATAAAATATGTCCTTGGTGCTCCGGATATTATTCAGAAAGCATACGATCAGGTACTGTACTCTGATATCTCAACGTCAGATCTATATCTGATCCATAACTAATTGGATTGTAGGCCAAAGAAGAGCCTTTTGCTATCCCCGCTCTCGACGAGTATCAAGTCTTTGTTTCGTCTGAGGCGCACATTGCGGAAGTGAACGAGATTTCTCAAGACCATTTGTCCCTCCATGATGCTATGGAAGATGTATGTCTTCTCCATCACACTTTAGAGGAAATGCCATGTGCCATGAGGATTGAACTAATGTAATGCACAGAGAGTCAAAGCGAAATACACATTCTATGGATTTGAGACAGGAGAGATCGATCCTCATGATACTATACCAGGGCGTGTTCTCAAGTTCCTTTTGAGAACAAATCAACCAGCTCTGAGACCCAGAATTCAGGAGAAAATTGAGGAAGCTTTTAGTAAAGTTCTATCAAAAGGAAAAGCTGTTAATAGTAATGAACTTACTGTAAAATCTACTTATGAGAAATTGCTTTGCTAACTCAACGTAGATTGGACTTCAGTTTCTGTCTTAGGCTTATCTGAAGCTATCGGCTTGAGAATCAATTGTCAAGTGCTTGTCGGAGATGAACTTGGTGCGTCTATACGCCGGGATTCTGCTTGATGTTAAGTTTCACTAACAAATGCATAGCCAATAACCAAGATTATGTTGATGCCGTGTTACGATACTCGAACGATGTTATTCTGTCTATGGAATTCTGTCGTTACATGCCTGCATTCGTCATTCCGTGATTACCCCAATGTCTACAATCTTGGATACCCAATTCTGATCTGTTTTTTGTAGATATGCCTGCCCCGCTATCATGGCTTGGAGTGGTGCAATGAAGAAGATAGCCGGGCATATCAGACCTTTGGTTATCCAGCGTCTCAAAGATATCGAGGAGAAGAAAACTTTACCCGTAAGCTATCATGGAGAATTTTCAAGAAGTACTTGCTAACCTTGTCAATCACAGTCTGATTGCATAACTTGGGTGATTGTAAGAATCTCAATCTCCACACTATCTGACCAAAAATTATTGACCTCGTTTAGGAATCATCCACAACCCCCCGCCAGCGCACCGTAGAGCGTATAGTACAACAAATGATTGCCCTAACTTTCGCTTCCGCCCATCAACTCCCTCTTGTCTTGACTTTCACAATTTACAACCTCTGTCTTCACCCAGAATACATCGAACCGCTCACTGAAGAAATCCGCTCCATGCTATCCTTACCCGAGGAAATGCAGTACAAGAACATGCCTTTGATGGAATCTTTCCTCCGCGAATCAGCTCGTGTGAATCCGTTAGATGCCCTTTCCATCCAACGTAAAGTTATGAAACCATTCACATTCTCGAGTGGTGAAACGATTCCGAAAGGTAATATCATTGCGGTGCCTCAAGATGCGTTGATGAAAAGTCCGAGGTATTACAATGATCCGGAAACTTTCGATGGTTTCAGGTTTGTATTACCGGAGGATAGAGGGAGAGAAGAACCCAGGATGAAGTATACGGATGTTAGCAGTGGATTTCCATTTTGGGGGGCTAGTAAGAAAGCTTGGTGAGTAAATCCCTTTTTCTTTTTATTTTATACATGATGCAAGAACTAACAGCTCCTCAGTCCCGGCCGTTGGTACGTCAGCGCATCATTGAAGCAGATTCTGGCGCACTTATTGACCAACTATGAATTTAAATTGGCGGATGATAATAAGGCACTTACCATGGGATATACCACAATGGTTATCCCAAGACATGGAACTAGAGTTTTGTTGAGGAAGCTTGAGAAGAGTGGATAAATGGCGATGAGAACACGGAAATGTATTGATACTTGGGCTGGATTCACTTCTCTCTGTATATATTTGGGAAACGAAATTTATCTAATCTGGCAAATCATTTCTCAATGACTGAGACTCAGCTAGTCACACTATACACATTCGGAGATAATCTAAGAAATTGACTTGCATTGAACACCAGAGAAGTTGAACAAATGCAAATTAATCAGTCTTACAGCTGTGATCCCATATATATTCCTTTTTTCCCATTCATCAGAACATAGACAGTCATTGATCTTTGTTTTACTTTGATTTTCAAGTTAACTATAAGATATGAATACGTGGTTTACCTTTCCTTTTGTAAACCATTCCTTACATCCGACATTCAACTATATAGAATCAAGACTCCAGATTGTCTCTTTTTGGCTCCTACTTTGCAAGAGTTTTATATATCAGACCCAACTAAGGTCTAAGAACGAGGAGAAACGAAATAAACCATAAAGTATACTCCTGTCCATCGATCAACGATTATTCTTGCTTTCCTAGGATTCAATGGCCGCAAAGAATCACAGTTCACCATCCAGCGTAGGTCTAGCCCCGGTATCAAGTTGCTCTTTACCGCAATTTCCATTTCCTAATATATAAGGAAACGAAATGTTACGATTGGAATCTGCACGGAAGGCGTAGCGAATCCCAGAGGGATCACAAACACCATCTGTCGCTTCATGCGTGAAGCAAGTCATATCAGGACCAGGATTGGCTGTCGTATCTATCCTGTAGAAATATCCAACACATGTAGATGACTGTGCACACATGGCACAGCAGTCATATGGTTTCACATAGGGATCTGCTGTATATGTCCAGTGAAGTTGAAGGCTGGATGGGCCATAACTAGGTAAAGAGTAATCAATGGTAGCCCCTCCCACAGTTGCTACTATGTTGTTCTCCTGGCACATATCATATAGTGTGGCTTGCGGTGGGAATGTGGTTGTTGTAGTTGGTAAACTATGAGTGATCACATCCTTCTTGGTGCTTATTGAGGTTATATTTTCAGTTTAGACAACTGTTATAGTCGTAGATGGTGCCGATGTAATAATTTGTGTTGTCGTTGATAGTATGACAGAAGTTGCGACTTCCGGAGGCAAAGTTGTGGTACTTCCTCTTTGTGGCTGAAGAGCGATTGTTCGAGTGTGGACAACCTTGACAATTTCTCGACAATATACCAAGGAAGGATATCTGGTGCCTTTCCACCATGAATCAAACCACCACCTTTTTGGATTGGCCTCTATATCGGAATCTCTAGGACCAGAAACTGAAGAATCAACCAGCTCTGGGCTAGCAGCCTGATGGGGATGATGGTAGAGGTAGCGGCGGCCGCTGGAGCTGCTTGGCTTAGAGAGTGCATTTCTGGTTAGTGCAATTATTTTTTCATAATTCTTCTTCCAAATACTAACCTCTGAGTGTATGTTGATCTCTCTGCGCTTCTTGTTGGCCCCTCCAGCCCCTCCATTGGCTATAACATAAGGGTTGTTCGCCAGAGGAAGAAATCGAGAAGACGCGAAGACAGTTAAAGTTGATTGTGCGGCTGTTAAAGTGACAGTTGAACCAATTTCAGTTGTTTCAGACAAGGTTGTTGTCTGGGTAACCGTGCCAGTAGAAACAATGTTGCTTGTGACAGTTTTGGTAGCTTCTCCAATTTGCGTAGACGACGGAAAGAGAAATAGTAGTGGTTACTGTCGGTGAGGGTGTAACTGTTATCAGCTCTCCCGGATGATATGTAAAAATAGTATATGATGGAATATTGATTGTGTGTATTGTAGTCGAAATTGAAGACACACTCTCGGAGCTGTACCGTGTAAAGCAGAACTGTGCGGTATGAGCATTGTATGTGGCTATAGCTTCAACCAGCTTCTCACTAGCCAAAAGTTAAATAGCTGTTGCTGCATATGATAGTTTTATAGTTTTGTTGAGGTAAGATGAAGAGTATTTTCCATGCTATGGTATCATAATTCAGGCGAAAAGCCTAGGATTTATAATTCGATTAATCATAGTCAAAGGCACTCTGATATCCTATTGCCTAATTTTTCATGTAATATAACGGAATTGATCAGTACCTACTCTCTCCCACAATTGTCTTTTTTGGTGTTTATGGTACGTCCCCATGGAAAAGGCCGTCTAAATTATTTGGAAAAGTTACGCGAGGTCGAATTAAATCCAGGCCAAATCGTTCGGATGATACCAATCACGCGAAGTAAAATCATTACCAAGGAGTCTATTTCAAATCACGGGAAATTCCAAAGTGGTGTACTCTCTGATATATCGACAATTCAGAGCTATCACACCCCTCATGTGAATTCTAAGTTCCAACCAGAGATAGAAAGCTGAAGGACAAGAAAAAGGGAAGAGTTTTAAGCACGTGGCGAACAAAGAATCACATCTCGATTTATGACATGTTCCGATGAATCTTTGCTCTTGATCCTTTGATTCAACTACTCTTATCATGATCTAGACCATGGCTTCGTACGAGCAAATTTCATCAACCATAAGCAACTCTTTGAGTCCACGAAATGCATGACATCGGGAAGCAAGTCCACAACGGTCTGCGAAATGCAATCAAGAATAGTTTCTTGACCGCTAGACTTATGACCTGAGTTATCCAATCTTGGAAGAAGTCCTATTTGGCTAAAAACCAGATATAGATAGATTTGATTGACGATCACGTAAAGAAAAGTCCCCGGAGTCAAAAAAGCAACAGAATTCAGCACATCCAATGACAAAAATCTCAATACCGGTTCTCTCCGTCAAGGTCCTAATATTGAATACTTGTTGACGTCCATTATCTGTTAATCGCAGCTAAAAGTCGAGAAAACATGTGAATATAGCACAACCGCGCTCCGAAATTTCATTCTCTTTGAAAAAACACAGTCCAGGACAGCGGAGATAAATAGAGCGATCAAATCAATATTTCTACCGCTCAACAAACACACACAAGTCTCGACAATAAGAAAAGGGGTAGACATGACAACAATCCATTTCATGATCCCAAATATAAAACGGCAACGAATCCTCCAACTCATATCCGACAATAACAACTTTTATATCTTCTTCAACCCCGTGAATGTGCAAAAATTTATTCATCAAATGGGAGGAAATGAGTTTCTGGCTTCATCGAAAAGGTGTTATTCTGAGACCGAATTCCGCTGAGACTGCACCCTCACGGCGTGCAGCAGCGCTTGAAAAGAATATTGTGAGATTGAAGGTCAAACGGAACCTCAATTTTTATAGACTTGAGAGATAACAAAATATGTGATCGGGACGAAGATTCCCTGCCTTGTCGACTAAATCTCATTCCTTGATCCATGGAGTGAAACGGATTGCTCACTCATATCATACAATTACCTTTTTGATGTGACACAAACCTGCTCTCGTCTCAGTTGTCGAATCTTTTCAACGCAGCGGTATAAAACAGTTCATAAAATTCCTATTGCTTAATCACTATGCCAATAAAGCGAGATAGAAATACTCCGAATAGTTGACTACTATCGCAATTTGATGATCTAGAAGTATTGAAATTCAATATGCGTGTGGTAAGAAGATTCGCGGATATCAATAAACGACTCAACTAGAACGTTAGTCAGGGAACCTAATAACAATGAATATAAGAATCAACGATGATAATGCAAATTCAAAGTCGACCAAATAAACGACAATAAAATTTTATCTTGACTGAGCCTCGTTCTCTTTCCACTAGAGCTTTGATCTAATCCCATCCACAGCCATGTATGATCTCACTATAGTGACGCAAATGCCATACTGCCAGCCTCCTGCGCACCAATTGTTGTGAGTATTGAAAATACCATGGAGCTAGAAATTACCAAAGCAGTGGTATGCTATATATACGTTTATGGGGAAACTAGGAAAAGAATCGCTTGACGACAACCGCAGTCTGATTACACCTCCAGTGAATACCTCAACAATTCGAAGTAGAAACTGGAAATTTCTAATCCATATGGCGAACTTCACTAGAAAACAAGGGCGATTCGAGCTAATAACGATATTCAGAATCTCATTGCTCTCCTCTTATAAAAGCCCACTCATCCTTCCTTTGCTTATCCACGCCGTATATCCAATGTCTACACACAATGGAACATGCAAGGGACAATTAACATAGTCCGATGTTTCCGATGGGTTGTTATTGCTTCAGAAGTGCTTGTGATGAGTCTCAATTTGTAGAAATGCGATCTTCGGGGTATAGGAATGACACAAAAACTGAGATAGCGGAGCTACAAGTGACAATAAAAATGACAGTAGCGAAAGTATATGTCAGTATGAACATTCATAAACAACGATACCGCAGAATGACACCCACCTGCTGCAAGTCCAGACACACATTCGTCTACAATCCTGTGGAATGAAGTATTCATTGATTGTCCGAAGAAGAATCGAAAATTTGATGTAATCATTTGGTTTCTGCTCCGTTTTGAGGAGCTTTACAGTCCTACTACAGAAATCCAAAACATCAAAATAAATTACTAGATTTATACAGCGAATTACTAGACACACACAAGGAGAAGCGAAGTGTACATCATCGAGCATCTAACTTCCCATTCACAAATAACTCTACCGGATTTTAGTAACAATCCCGACATACGTAAAAGCACTACTCCCCTTCACTTCAATTTCCAAAGGTAAAAGAGCATCTTCAGTTTCGACATTTCAGGAGCGGAAAGTAAGAACGTAGCGGCAGTGTCTGAAGCATCATCTACGTTCAATCAGCCAAATGAGGGCTTTAAGCAAGATCGCAAACTATCTCCAGCTTCTGAGACAAAACACCATCACTAAAGAATAATAACAAAAAAAGACATCGTAAACACTCAAAAAATGGCAATAATAACATGAACATCAATACCGTTCAAATTGCAAGTCTTTTTGCATCCCCACGTCAAAGTTCCCCTCCCGAACTTGCTTGAGTCATCTCCAAATATCAACTAATGAAGTAGCGAAGAGATAATTAGTCCTCGAATTTGTTTGCTCTACTGACTAGAATTCTATGAGGGTATACAATAACAAAAGGAGAGGTACTTATATACCCAATTTCCTACTCTTCCAAATGCTAGATATCAAAACGACTATCTGAACTCTATCATATCCTCTTTTCTCTCCTATCTCTGCTTGAATCCTTTCACTCTCTCCACTCTATAGATTTGAATCATACTTCTAAATCCATTCCTCTCGTTCTTGATTCTTGCATTTCCACATGTTTCTATAAATTACCGCGAGACATACCTAGGTATTCCTTTCTCTACAAACAAACAATTTCTCCTAGCCAAAAATCACAAGAGAAGAAAAGCACAGTTTCATTCATCACCATACTGCTTCCCTTCAAATTTGCTTGTATAAGATATGCAAACTATATTCCTAGCTTCAAGAGTTACATTGGTAGAAAAGAAAGTCGTAATAGAGACGGTGATGGTGTAAAAAGGATAATGTTTGACAAACGATGATAGCCGAAACAGTTTCAACGATTGATTGATAACAAGAAATAATATCGAGTCAAGAAATGAATACAACAACAGTAAAAATGCTGACAATAGCAACTTTAGCCATATCGATATTTGTATTCATACCCCTCACTCTTACTCTTGTAGCTCCTATCACGCACACAAATATCCCCTCATTTTCTCTTGTCACTTGTGCCCAAGCCCATCTCAAAATAACACCACACCACACGAAGCAACACAACAGAAAATGCGCCCTTTATTCTTTTTCGCCGCCTGCGAGCACCACACGATTGCAAAATTAAACTACAAGCCATGAGGTTTTTTTATAGACAACCAGGTGAAACTTCCTGATTTCTCTATATCTACCACGTGATACCTACATACCAATCGCAGAATATACGATATTTCAAATCCAAAATCGATGATCATAATGAAAAAAAGGAAATCTTTACGGATATCAAAGCATTACTTACCAACCTCCATTCCGTACGCCACAATATCAATACCAATCCACCAAGACGAAAACCCCAAACGGGAAAAGGAAGAAGAAAAAGAAGGATAAGAGCAAGCATACTATCCAAAATCCCTCGATTACAAAAACTACTTCATAATCATTTCTCCTGCAAACTTCCTCATAAATAATCAGATACATACATATACACATAGCATGACCCAACCCTCAAGCATCAAAACTCCACAGTAAATATACCACCTACCTAATGATTCTATAAAAACCCCCTCCCATTTCTTTCCGTCTACTTCTCAACATACACCATGAACATAAACATCAAGATACCGGATAAGGGATTCAAATCTCAAATACATACTCCTCCACACTCTCACATTCATCCCAATTTCCTAGCCAGGAATACCAAATGTAGAGGACCGGAGTTCAAAGGAGTAACCTCACAACGATGACAATAAAAAAGAAATTAATCCGTGAAATCACAGCGACATAAACAGTTCCCACAAAGACAAAAGATAATAGCAGCAACATATTACTACAAAAATGGGTAAATGAATTGCACTCATTCATCATAAACTCCATCCTCTATCTCATTTCATCTCGTGCAATCAGCAGATCATACCACAAGATTCCTGATTTTCATCAAGTACTCGGAGTACTAAGTCATTCACATCTCCGTAACCTTATCAACCTTATCAACCTTGAATTATTTCCTCCTCCCAGCCACCCACCACAATATTGAAGAAGAGCAGAAAACATAACCCTATGTATTTATATCCCTTCCCTATCTCCCTCCTTCCCCTTCTCCATAAATTTCCCCAGAATAAAGAAGAAATCCCCGCCACTCTCCAAGATGAGATCCACAAACCCACTAGAAACTAAAGAACCGAAACCCTCATTCCCAAACCCCATTCCCTAACCCCATTCCCAAACCTCCTCCCCCAATCTTCTAAACAGCTTAGTCTTGACTAAACAACATCTCGATTCAATCATAAAGCTCGCGGCCAAAACACAGCACACCACCACGAGAAAAGCTGAGAATATATCTAATCCCTATTCCAGTACTTTCACAATATTACCTAACGCGTGAAGAAAGAAATAAGACTACAATGCAATGCAATACCCCTGCGGGATACTACTAACAGATATGTAGATGTGATACTTGGCGACGAGGAGAACGAGGTTGAGTGTAAGAGTGAAGCAATAATGATGATAACAGAAGTAATAATAACTTGACATAAATTCCACTTTCGAAAGAACCCCACTATGTTGATTGATGCATTCAAAGAACAACACCACCACTCCCCACTAAACCCCCCGCAATAACCCCGCAACCCTCAACAACTCCCCCACAACTTCTCAACCCCTTCCCAAGCCCCTCCCGAATCCCAAGTCCCTCCTCACACACTCTCACCCTTCACCACCCCGTCATCTCTCAACCCACCCCGTCCCCCCACTTCTCAAGAACAATCAATCACCTATTCTCAACCCCCAGTATTAGACCTCTGATTATCAAGACCATCAAGATCATCAAGATGCACAATCAAATCACCAGACCACATACAGATGAATCTTTGCATACATACATACATACATACATACCCTCGCTCACTACTAAATTCTCTCTCTTGATATATAAGCACTTGCTTGTATACTCACTTGCCTAGTACACTGAGCAAATATCCGATTCAAAACACTCCAGCCTCTCCCTCTTACATGCCATCCAAGTCCCAATCCACCATTCACAATTCCATAATACCATAATCCTCATTACCACACTCTCCACAAATAAATCATTCTTCCTCAAAGCACAGCTCATCACAGCACAATAAAACACAACACATCACGAACACCTATCAAAAGCCATCCAGCCGCACTCACAAGTAAAGTATATTGTATTATATTCCCCTTCCTTTCCTAACTAACGGGTATCATCCCCTCCTTCCCCATTCCCACATCCCATCCACCAATCCATCAACCCTTTCCCATCATAAATACAAAGAAGTAAGTCGTCCAAGACGAAACGTGAACGAAAAAACGAAAAGAACAAGGTAATGCAACGCCGAATGTAAACCCCCAATGCATTCCCGATACATTTTCAGCACCGGTAGCAATGTAAACACCATACCTCAGGTATATTCTTCCTCCGAAACGTTTGTGTATATGCATATTTGAATGCTGAACATAGAAGTAAAAAGTAAGAACTGAACGCCAGCCATATGCATATATGTTACCCATTGGAATCCTGTTCCCCATCAATGCCTTTCAAATGTTCATCCCGCCATGGTCTTACACTAAGGAACTCATGAGTTCTCTTTTCTCTCTATTGCAGCCCATCCTTAACCACTCACATTCAACGCCCCCCC
>PQXI01000142.1:0-94868 GCA_004786145.1 Botrytis paeoniae
TATGAAATCATATTATATATATATTGTTAAGCTATATATAGCTATATTAGTAAGATATTAATAAGTGATTTAGTATACTTATTATAGAGTTTCACAGTAATGATACTAAGTTACTTAGATAAAAATGCCAATTATTGCTCTATATTTGAGTGTTAGCGATGGTATTAAATGGTAATATGTCCTTTTAATCCAGCAAGTTCGATACTACAGTTAGAGACAAGAATAATAGCTGTTCCCAATCTATTCTATAGGTGGTAGGACAGTCTGACTAAGTCTTAGCTAATGAGCTCTGGCTACTCTTTAATACAAAGAATATTAGTGGTTGATTTGATCGACCATGTGAGGTTAACGTATGATGCGATTACTCTATATAGGTAGTATGAGCACTCGATAACAATATAAGGTATCTATCCATCTATTTATTCAGCTCGTCGATCTGATTTAAATTGTTCGATTTTGATCTTTAACTCCTATATTTCAATTCACGTTTCGAAAGTGATGCATGCTCCTCCTGAGACCTTCAACTTCTGACTGTTATTAGAATATCAAGAACTGTTATTCAAAAGCGGTCTTATATCAACTCAGATTGTATCTTTTTATTATTGGACTCTAATTTAGTTTTTGGTGGATACAAATACAACAAAGGAAGTAGAGAACAAGTAGACAATTTCCAAAGACCTATCATTAAGAAGGCGGTTTTGATGTCTTTGTCTAGCATCAAGTCATTGTTCCGGTACAGTTTAGGTTTTCATGAACAATAGACAGATCTTAACTATAAGAGCAAGATCTTATCCCTGTCTTCTCCTCATTCAAGTCTCAAGTCACAGCCCTCAGTTTATATTCCCCAACTGAACAAACATCAGCATAGCAATCTTCATAAAACATTTACCAAGATGTCTAACACTGTAGAAGCAAGTATGCAAGAACCGCAACCACCACAGGTTGACGCGGTGACTGAGAAGCTGGAAGACCTCACCCTCGGGAATGATAGCGACGAGGCCCAAAAGAAGTCTGAAGTCTCTGATAGCTCAAGCGAGCCTTCGCCTCCGCCAACCTATAGTAAGCCAATGACCCCTGGCTACAACGTGCCAGAGGCGACGATGCAGGGACCACAACCACCAGAGGTCGATGAACTTACCAAGAGACTCGATAAGCTGAGACTAGGAAAAGAACGTGAGGAAGACCAAGGAGAGGATGCTGAGGCTGATGAGGTGACCGAAGCTCAAGCAATTGTAGACCGAATCCGTGCTCATCCTCGTCGTAGAAAACTTGGTCTACGGGTGCAGGCCTTGATGACGAAGTTTGAGAAGGATGAGAAGTGAGCTTTGGAGCATGAGATGACAAAGCGCTGGCGCCGACTTATCTCAAATCTTCTGTCGCGGACTCAAGCGAGAAACGAGTCTTTCATCCAAGTATTTCAAGTTCAGATCGAAGATAATACTTTGAACAATAGCGTCATGAATCAACTCTCTCGAGTGAGAGATTTATATCAGGATAAATCATTCGCTTAAAACTCCACTCCTAAACCCCTTAAAACTTTTCTTCATTACAACAGTAAAAAAGCCACCCTTTTCAATAATTAACTCCATTCTCATTTGCTTGAAACTTATAAATCTAGCCATGTCTCTCAGTAACTGTCTTCACCCCGTTCAAGAATTACAAGTAATGTTCTAACTCTCAAATAATCTTCATCATGTATTGTATTTATAATTTGTGTGTATTTCTTCATTGACCTTTGTAAATATGCTAATGTAACTTATGGTGAACCGGGTCATATGGGGAACCGGGTCACAAAATTCAATTCTCTCTATGTGATCTTGTTCTATGAGCTACACATTCATCCAATTCCAACTCTAAATCACTTGAACTACTCTCTGGCTCTTCTTTTTCAGTCTCCTCTTCTAATTCTTCAATTGGACGTTTATATGGTCATCCTTGTGGCTTTTTCTCCTTAGGTTTTTCCTCCGCCTTATATACCATTTTCAGTACTTCCTTACTACTAAAGACAAATTGATCTTGTAATTTAACTCTTTTGCCTTTAGTTCTCTTCTTTCAAATCTCAATTACCTTCTGAACATCAGCGAGCTGTTTCTGAAGTAGGGCTATCTCAGCATTTTGAGATTCTACAAGCCTAGTCATTCTCTTGGCATATCGACGAGTTGGTGATGCAAGAGAATCATTATCTGCTAGAGCTTTATTAAAGGTCTGATTTGCTTGCCTTAGCTCTATCCCATTTGGAGGAGAGCTCCTAAGTATAGATAAGTCTAGATCTTGATTGGAGGTTCTCATTTGTGGAGTAGAAGGTTGCTGAGAGGAGTTAAATGGTAATGAATCGAGTACTTTTCGTAGGGCAAAAGGTACTAAACCAGCTCCTCTCTAGTCAGCTTTAATATTAGAAGAATTCAGTGCTTTTTTTCTAATATTTTGAAAGAGTTCTATCCATTCAGCTCTTTGGATTCGCTTTATACCAGCTCGAGAATATCGATCAATCTTTAAAGTATAATATCGTTTTATTGGCCTATATACTGCAATATCAAGTAATTGAAGTAAATAGAAGCAATGAGGAGGTAATATAAGTAAATCAATATTCTTCTTTATATAGAAAGCAATAAAGCTGTTTGTAATATGATTTGAATGGTTATTTATGATTAAAAGTCGAGATTGGTTATTTGACACTTTCTTGGATTCTGATTCGAAAACCCTTTTTAGCTATTCTAATCCATGACTATTTGAGGTCCATCTATTCGTATTAGTAGAGAACTGCCAGCTTTGAGGTGTGTCCTTTGGAATCCATGCAGAATTTGTATTCTGAGCCTTGAAAATGACTATAGGTGATAGAGCATTTCCAGCTGCATTGATATATTCAAATGCAGTTATCCATTCTTGCTTGCCAGCTGTAACTTTCCAATTCGATTTCTGAGTAGAATTGATTATAATATGTGTACTTTGAGTAGTTCCAATTCCAAATCCGGTTTCATCCATATTATATATATTATCTAATTTATATTTTTGTTTAATAAGATGTGTACAAAACATGTCAAACCAAACCTGAATATTCTTTGGTGTTATTTCTTTAATTCGATTAGACTCTAATTGATGTGAGTAGTATATCTTAAGTTCTGGATGTTGTTTTTGGAATCTATAGATCCATTTGTGGCCTATAGATAGAATTTCTATCGAGGTAGGAATTCGAGATGATGCGACCTGAACACATCGAAAACGAATTTCGTCGGCCATTTCCTTTACCAATATAAGTGTAGTAGGGAATCCAGTGATAGTAAGTCGTGAAATCCATCGTACAAGAGTATTTTCTTCTACGTTTGAAAGAATTTGAGCCATTTCGTGGGATTGAGTACATGATTTCCTTCCAGCGACCCTAGCTATAAGAGTTGACTTAGGAACTTCAAAATACTCTGCAGCCTTTCTAATTGATTTAAATTCCTTCAATTGAAGTGCAATAATAGCATTCTGTATCTTCTCTTCAATTTGAGAAGGTGTAAGAGGTGATTCGGTATGCATAGCAAAATTTGTTGGGGTTTGAAGTCAGTGATGGGCTAAATGTGACCCGGTTCCCCATATGACCCGGTTCACCATAAGTTACGTTATATCTTTAGCTTATACTCAGCATAGCTATGTAGGAGATACTTGGAAGGCAGAAAGAGATTGTAGAAATGAATAGTTTCTTTGAATGTTTCACTCTTCGATTTACGGTTTTGTGATACCCTTTCAGAAGAGAATGAGATTGTGGAATTTTAGTATAATGCGAAGAATATGCAGCGGAATACCCGGTAGATAAATGAGAGTTAAATGAATAATATACGAAATGAACCTTGGAAGTGAGGATGAGGAAGAATATGGAGAAAATTATTAAGGAAATAAAGGATTTAAGATCATGATTGAGTTGAATTATTTGGAATTATCAAGGCCAGTAGAGTGCAACAGGAATATCGAATCAATATAATGACTGGTAAAGGTGGATTTAGAACGTTTCAAAAAGGAGGCGATGAAAACCAAGAAGCTCAGAATATTTCTGTTGCCTACTTTACAAATGTGTTGATGTGTACAATCTAATCTAACAGACAAAAATCGCTCAAATAATAAGTTCTCCCAGCGAGTCCCCCTTACGACAAGCAATGGAGTCGCTTATCGAACGGGATTATCTTCAGCTAGGTACTTGTCTTGTCTAATAGAAATTGATCTTTAATGTTAACCGTAAAGAAGAGTGTATGGAATCCCAGCAGCAACAAACCAATCATATCCCAGTTCGTTGTGATACTCTGTTATCTGTTTTAGCATTCGGTTTATCTCCTCATCAATCGGAGCACGAGCTTCTTGATAGCTACGAACTATATCTTTGTACTTTCTTCCTTTCCAAGATATTTTTAACCTTTTTGTATGCTAAATAAGTATCTCGATCATATGCCTGCACATTTTCGATGGTTTCTTTCTTTGTTGCCTCCAATAATTCACTTTCTTCGATCTCATCTGTGGATGAACCAGATCGCGAGCCCGTTTTCGCCCTTTTATCTAAACTTTTTTGAATTGCTTTGAATTTCTGCACCTTGTCCAAATGATATGCCACGAAAAATTCTATTTCTGCTGCTAATAGAAGAGCATCGCTTGGCGGAGATTTGACGCGATACGTCTCTTTCTCCAATTCCCGTATATCTTTGGTGGCAGTTTCCAACTTATCACAAAGATTTTGGACTATCTTGACCAGAGTGTGATCATGTTCCCATTTTCTTCCATCCTAGTATGCCTGTCTCATGCTAGAACCTTGTCCTGGGTGGCTGTTACCACCGCTGTTGTTGTCTCTGATATTACGAGAAGAATTTGGAGGTGTAGCATTGCTCCTTTGTCTGTTCTTCTCGCCGTCTTCTCTGCTCTTGCCTTCATCGCGCCGCCCGGAATCTCTAACCATGATACGGAGCAAGATCAGTTTCTAAATTCTTTCGTTTTAGTTATCTTTTGAGAATCGTAGTAATGGCAAGGTGTATCGTTCAAAATTAGGTGTTCTTTTGTTTGCCATGTCAATTGGTTAATTGTATATAGCAGACCAATAATTTTGTTGGTAATTATCCTAGGCAGCAACACACTGTAACTTTTCATTCGAGGCAGAAGACATATCATGCTGGCCAAAATTCGACGAACCCGAACCAGTTGGATTTATCCCGATGCCTAAGATTAATTGGCGATTAGTGTGCCCAAATACGAACATTCCAATAAACGCAACGTCCAAGATAACGCGATTCTGTGATTCAGTATTGTCATTACTTGAAATGCTGCAGAGCTTTGATCCGGTCCTTGCAAGACGGAAAGAAAAATGCATGGTCCACGTTTATTCCCACGTTAACTTTTGAGTAGCCTTGAAGATTGGGGCTCATGAAGTATTACACCGACCATGGATCTTTGAAATCTTCCACTTGGAATGGGAAATCCATCCCAGCTCAGCTTCCAAGAACTGTTGTTGAAACTCATATTCCACGAAATGACGAATGCTTCAGAATTGAATCGAGGGAAACTAGTCCTACAATCCATATCTATCAACCATCGAGAACAAAAGGTTGAATCGCTATGCTAGCTTTGCGCATCTGTCCTCTTGTGGACAGTATAGAATCTCAATCAGTAATGTGTAGTTTGCAGAATGTCTGTTTGAGGATGGTATATCAACCTAGTAGTGAATGAAAATGCCCCTATAAGGAAAAAAGGAAATTTGAAGAACGGGCATTAACACATCACTTGATATATCGATTTGCCATTAATAATAGCAAACCTTTTCCCTCGACCCTTGAATTTGCAACCCTATAATTGCACTGCACTGAAATCGATGGGTAATGCCGTATCACATCGATGTATTGTCTCAACAATTTCAAAGACAATCATTTCTGGATAAACGAAACTCCTTGATAGGATTCGGCTTAGCCAACACCCCATCGATGCTACATGCAGTATGTGACTAGAAAAGGTTATATTGATATACAAGGGAATGGAGATGAGCGATAAAACTTTGAGAAATCCGCATGACTAAGCATAGCATGACCAAATTCCCTTTCATCATGATTTTTCCAGCTGCAGCATGATTGAAAAATTACAGATTTGGCATCCACGCAGTTTCTTAAACTCTTCAAACCTCCACCGTCTCGAGTCAAGTGAATATCGCCGTCAAAGAGTCGTTCATGCTTTGGCAGGAATTACTGCCTCTAGGAAAAGTTGAAGCCAGCTTGGACGTGACGTACCGATCACAATTCTCGAGGCCTCTTCTTCACATATCACCGTGTATCTGAACAGTGATGCCTTCCGATCCACTTACCTACAACTGTACCTGCCATCAGCCAGGCCTTGTGCTTCTCTTTTATCGCTACTTCACCTCCCCACCTCAACTCCCTTCACCACATTATCCACTCACAACTTCTACCCTCAAAGACTTGCATACCTTCCAGAAGTCAACATGTGAAGCTCTAAGTCTTACTGGCAAAATTCGAGTCGCGAAGGAAGGCTTAAATATCACTGTTGCCGGTAGGACTTCGGATGTGCATTCGTATATCGAATCTTGTATATCTCATTGGTCGTTTGCAGGGTTAGATTTATCTCTAGATAATGAGAAGGGAATCAAGGAGTTCTTCAAACCTACAAAAGGCTGTGCATGTGTTTTCATGGATCTGAATACCCGTATTGCGGATGAAATCACACCGTTAGGAATCACAAACTATGAGCCTAAGAACTGGAACGCGGTTTCTTATCTCAGTCCTGCGGAGTTTCATGATATGGTCACGACTACGGCAGATGGGGAAGGAGAAAGAATATTACTGGATATACGGAATCATTACGAATCGCGGATTGGCTATTTTGAGGCACCGGAGGAATCGGGTATCCAGACTGTGAAGCCACAGGTTAGGAGATTTTCGCAGTTTCCGGCGTTTGTGAAGAAACATATTGATTTCACTTCTCGTTCCTTACCTCAGAGCGAAAAGGAGCATGTCAGTGCCGGCAGAACGATTTTCTCGTACTGTACAGGTGGTATTCGCTGCGAAAAGGCTACAAGGTGGATCGCTGAGAATGTAGATCAAGCCCCGCAAGACAGAATCTACACCTTAAAGGGAGGCATATCGGCTTATATGGCATGGTTTGAGGGAGAGATGGTCGCTAGGAAGAAGAAAGAAGATGAGTGTTTATGGAAGGGAAGGGAATATGTTTTTGATGGAAGAGGATCATTGGGTCTGGGCAATGAGAACGAAAGGAAGAAAGTAGCGAAGTGTCATGGCTGCGAGAGGGAGGAAGACAGAATGGGAAAATGTGGCATAGAGGGATGTGAGTTGGTGTTAGTGGTTTGCGAGGCCTGTGAAGGTGTTAAGTGCTGTAATAATTGTGGAGATGAAGATGAAAAGGAGAGAAGGAATGTATGTGATTGTGAACGGCAAAGAGAATTTGGACTTTGGGGAAGTGAGGGCATGAAAGGCGTTAAAGGTGTTTCAGCGAAGCAGAAAAAACAAAATGAAAAAGGGAAGAGGCAGATCCGAAATGACACCATAGACACCATATACATCAGAGTTAAAATAGTAGAATAAATAATTATTGATTAATCTATTACCATATTCAAACAAGTATTTCGCGTTGTGAATTAGAAAAGCTCAAGTGGGCATCCTTGGTCGACGCTCTTTTTGGGCATTTTCTCCACAATAATTTCCTTTGTCAACTTCATCAATTGCTCGCCTAACTCCTCATCCTGAGAGAGAGAGCTTCCCGGCTCTGGGATTGCTGGTGGACAGATATATAATCCACTTTCTTCTACTGCAGTACTTGCGTATAAGGTACTGACACAGCCATCCCATTGATCCTTCTTCAGCGGCTTCATCACGACAGACATGCCATACCCGAGTATTGGATATGGCTCATGAATATCAACTTGTGACATTTTCGTGTCGACAAATCCTGGATGCACGGAATTGACCAAGATTTTGGGATATTTGGAAGTAAGATGACGAGCTAAGTAACGAGAGTAAAGCATAGCAGCCAACTTTGATCGTCCATATTGACCATTTGGTCCCAAATCCGTATTCAACTCTTCCTGACTGGCAAATTTGCAATCGCTTGGGGTGGCTTGATGAGCATTCGATGCCATATTAACGATTCTAACGGTATTTCCTGCCTCTGCTGTTTTCTTGAGGATTGGCATCAAGTGACTAGTGAGAATAACGTGGCCGAAATGATTGACAGCCATGTGTCTATCAAGACCATAATCGGTAAGTTGATAGGTCATGATTCCACGTGCAGCGAGATTGCATAAGACATCAATTCTATCTGTGCTTTCAGATATCGTGTGGGCAACCTTGCATACGGACGGCCAATCAGACATATCACACTTAAGGAATGTGCATTTTTGAGCTGCCTCGGGTGAGATGGTCTTTGAGATGTCTTCTACGGCACCATCATAGACTTCTTGAGACACAGCAATGATGAATAGCTTGGCGAGGTTGTTTTTGAGCAGAGTGTGTGCGCAACCATAGCCGATACCTTCGCTACCACCAGTAATCACTGCCACCTTTCCACTCTGATCAGGGCAATCCTCGAGGGAGAATTGGTGCTCTGGTTTTGCAAGAGAGTGTCTACAAAGGATTAATACAACGAATATCTGGAGAGAATAATGGATACATACGCACTACCGAAGTTTTCGGCGATTGTGTTCTTAACTGCCTGCATGATTCTGAAACTGGAGATAGGAGAATCTGTATGTATAAAAAGTATCCTTGATTGTAAATATTTGATTTGATATACCAGGTACTAGTCGGTGTTTATTAAGGAACTCTGTTGGTTTGAAAGTTGTATAAAACTTTGATCTATCTATATGTAGGTGAGGTCAATAGTCATGATGTCACCATGACCTAGTGTTGAGGCAAACATCATACCGCGGGGTAAAAAAGAATCGTCTCTCCATGCCATCACTGTGTCTTACCTAGTAGATACTAGATTGTCAACCATATCACGGGCCGCTTAGTTAAAAACCATTACGACACTTGCATAATAAGCATTCACGTATCATCTCAGTGAGCTCCAAGGTTCTTATTGGAGCCGTATCACATACCTAATGAGACACAAAATTCCTGGTTGATAGCTGCAATCACAAGACAACCCTACGAATCATAGTTTCGCAATTGGTAATTACTTACGAGCTAGAACTACCTAGTTGCATATTGGCTCTGCATGTTAAAATAGCCGTTTATCATCTTACATTTATGCCTCGATGTACTTTTTCAGGCCTCGTAATCTCTCTTTCGCTGATTCGAGGACCTCATCTTCCTTGCATACAGCAAATCGCAACCAGTCTTCGCCAATATGAGCATTCTCGTCGGTATAAAACTCAGTTGGAGGAATAGCAGCTACGCCAACCTCTTGTATCAAGAACCAACTCAACTTGAAGTCTCTTGGGCGGTCCTTAACGTGGTCTGGGAATGGATAGTCCGCTGGAATCTTGACTTTCTTCATGTTCACCAAAACAAAATAACCACCTTCAGGGTCGGAGAATGGAAGGTCCAGTTCTTTCCAAATCTCGTTGAAAAGATTCATTTTACCCTTCATCTCAGTTACGGCTGAGTTCCAGAAGTCATTAGCATCGGCTTCTTCAAATCCAACAGCCGCAGCTTCTTGTAAGGGCGACACAGAAGAATAGCAGATTCTGGTGTGTGCTGCTGCAACATATTGAATCAAGTGTGGTGGTCCGATCAACCATCCAACACGCCACCCAGTCGCGTAGAAGTTCTTTCCAGCAGACCCAACTGTAAGTGTAAGTCTCTCAATTTCTGGAGATAAGGTGGCCATTCTTGTGAATGGTGTATAATATAATCGGTCATAAACTTCGTCGGAAAGGATGATAATTTCGTTCTTGACGCAAAGTTCTCCAATCTTAAGCAATTCCTCCTTTGAAAAGACCTTGCCGACCGGGTTGTGAGGCGTGTTAAGAACGATCATCTTTGTCTTAGGTGTGATAGCTGCCTCGAGCTCGGCGAAGTTTATTGTCCATTCTCCCGCAGAAGTATTCTGAGCTGCGCCCTTCTCAGGTGGATGTAGAGGTACGTAGCGGATCTTTCCACCTGGCATTTCTATGTTGCTGATATATCTGTGAAGATTCAGCATCGCATTTGTAAACTCATATTCGGTATATCGTCTTACTGGTCAAAAAATGGCTCGAATATTATAACCTCGTCCCCTTCTTCGATGAATCCCATGAAGGCACTTAGCATGCCTGCAATTGGTAAGCGTATATTCCGTAACTTCGTGGTTTCCCCTAACCTTCATTTGCACCGGTTGTAATAGTAATCTCCGTATCGGGGTTCAGCTTTCTCCCCCATAAGGGAGAGTATGAATCTGCAATTGCTTGCTTGAGACGTGGACGACCCTTGGTTGGCGAATATTGATTGCATTCGACCTTATCGAGAGCTGCCTTGGCGGCATCGAGAATGAATTTAGGAGGATTATATCCGAAGAAACCTTGACCCATATTTACAATAGGTTGCTTGGGAGAGGCGGCAGCAGCCTCATTGACAATGGTCCTGCAAATGCATTATGTTAGAGATGTGATAACAATGGCAGAAAGCCATGGGCTTAGAGTAATCTGTTCATAGATTCCCGTGTTTTGCACTTGCGGACTTGCGGACTTGTGATTAATGTTGACAATCAAACTTCCATGAGACACAGGGCAAAACTATACATACCAAACATCTTGCTTTCTTGCAGCAACCCGAGCAGCAGGTTGAAGCTTAGATTTGTTACTCATGGCGGGGTGAAAGAAGCGGGGAGATGTAATAGAAGAGGTTTTGATAAATTGACCTGTCAAAGATGGTGCCAAAAAAAAAGAAGATTTACGAGTTATCATTGATATCACCAGTACTTTAAGAGAAAGAGAAAGAGATAGGAAAAGGAAGAAAGGTGGGATAAGATAGTGATGATGAATAATCTCTTGAAGATTTTGATATTATTCACGATTTCTCATACTCTCCTACTTTATTTACTGATTAGGTAGTCGGGTGCCGGTGTCGCAATGTCGCAATAATTCGGCATAAGGATTACGATAAGGTGAAGGTGGAAGCTCCCGTAAAGCTTCCAACACTAGCGGCCGTCTTATCAAAGTATGGGGATACGAGTCGGGATGAAGGAGAAGGAGTATTGAAGTTTACCATCCGAAAAACATCACAAATTATCAACGCAAGATAACTGCAAGAAAGTTCATCGACTACTCTTGTATCGATACAATGATTCTAGATTGACAATAAGACTACTTGGCCTCGAGCTTGAGATAGAACTTGAACCCCGCCCACGTTCGCCTTTCTCAATTCTTCATTCAACAATGACTTCAAAACCAAGCTCTGCCGCTTCATCACTATCAAAGCCATTGCATCTTACCATTCGATTCGCAGATTCAATCCCGGATCTGCTTTTGGACATCCCCACTCAGAACAATGTTACTGGTGTAGGGTTGAAACATTTGGTCCGTTCAAAGCTTGAACCTCCAGCATCACAACGTCGATTTCGATTTATATATGGAGGAAAGTTTATACGAGATGATGATTTCCTAACAGCTATACTTAAAGTTCCGACACCTCCCCCACGGGCTGCAGATGTGAAAGGAAAAGGAAAAGGAAAAGGAAAAGATGTAGAACTACCACCTCCTAGGGTATACATCAACTGCTCAATCAGTGATGATGATCTAAGTCCTTCCGAGCTCGAAGCAGAAACATTAGCAGCTACTACCGCACTCAATAAAGCAAAGAAGGAAAAATTACCAGATACAGCTTCTACGAGTCTCGGCATACCAACTTCAAGCACAACAGTTGCACCGCGTGGCTTCAACCGATTCCTCTCCGCTGGGTTTTCCCCAGCTGAAGTGAATCAACTACGACTTCAATTCCAATCAATTCAAGCAAGCATACATACACCAGATACTATGCCGTCTCCTGATACCTTGTTACGGATGGAAGATTCTTGGATAGATAATAATGCAGGGAATGGCGCAGGTAGAGTTGAGGGTGGCTTTGACTTTGGGGATGATGGTATGGGTAGTGGATTCGATGACTTATTATGGGGCAACATTATGGGATTTATATGGCCTCTTGGATGTGTTGTATGGATATTAAGAGAACCTGGAATATTGTCATCGAGAAGACAAATAGCTGTTTTCACGGGCTTTCTCTTAAGTATTACATTTGGGTTTCTAAAAGTTCTCTCATGATACGCAAAGATCGTTGAGCTGACTTTTGAAATTGCTGGTGGAGCTTTCATCTTATGTCTCCAGATCTGTCGATGCGAGAGTGTCAGAGTCTGATCGAGGTTTCAATGGAGTAGTGGAGGCTTTTGAAAGAGATGGTGATGGTATTTTGCCTCGATTTTAGAAGCAGGTGCTTGCATCTTATGTTCCTTGCTCCGGAGGGGCGAGAGAATAATTGAGCTCCCGATGGAGTTACTGGGGCGTTTCAGGAGAAATGGTGACAGCAGCGGAAGCTCTACATGATACCCGGTCATCTAATTCATATTAACATAGCATTGAAGATTATTGGCTTGTCATTTTCCCCGAATTCGGACTATTTTTATTCAACGGGTGAGAAACTGTCAAGTTGACGTACATATTTACGATCATCAGTGCATTCAAATGTCGCCAAATTGGTGGACACAACAGGCCACCCTCTAAGGCCGTGAATATTTCTAGTCATTATTTACGAGTATTTAGGTAATTTCCCCAGCCATTCAACTTAATCAAATGCACAGAAAGTTCCTCGGGGACTTTGCGTAAGCCGCCTGTCCCTTTTATCCAGCTGAGTATTGTGACACGGCTTCTTTACCCACTATACTAAGCAGATAATATCACCTGTTTGCATTGGATGCGTTGAGCGAGCGTTGAATTTCTCATTTCTATTGTTTCATGACCAAATCTTCTGCTTCCTTTTTCAACAATTTCATTTCTTTGCATTATCATTCCAATCCACCACATTCAATGACAGTTATGGCGACACCATAGCGCCAATATTTGATCGCCGACCATATATCATGGTTAGTTACCTTTCGCCTACCTTCGGCTACTTGCATATTTTGCAGCACCTTGGCGGAACCTTGTTCATCCGTCCAAGCAAAACGGGCCCGGCACTCTGGGACGAGTCATAGATAGCCAGGAATCATCGCTGTCGTCAAACCCAAACTGTTGGAGGTTCCTTTGAGTATCGGAATAAGCTGCAATATGTACTGGTATGCAAGACACGAAAGATGTGGTATTACAAAGTTTTGCGTTGGGGAGATGACCAGTTGAACGACGATATATTACATTTATGATATAAAAACTTTGCCTTTACTCATTTTTATTTCATTCGAGGTTTCTTTCCTGTATGAATATTTGCATTTCTTCCATACTTTAGTGATTCTATTAATGTGGTTATACTTCAAACGATAATATGGCAACATCGCAAGAAGCAATTGACGCTTTTAATGCAGTTGGCGGAAGCCGTGAAGATACACAAGATGATACAATTTCCAATCCGATCGAAGTTGATGTAATGACCCTACGAGAGTTATTTAAAAATCAAAGCTTACTAGTGAAGGACAACGACGCACTTGAGAATGATTCCGCATTCGGTGGACCTGCAGCGTAGGTAATCACTAAAAGTTTCGAACGTAGACTGATATCAGCATAGGAGCAATACGAGTAAGACATCGTTAACGTCTGGAATTACTCGATATAGGTGAGTACTTCTATGATTCTTGCTGGAAGTACGTAAGCTGATTCAGATATTCAAGAGAAGAGGTATGGTTCGGGCTTCGTATACTTGAAGTGATCAAATATACTTATACCTTTTAGAATGGTCGGAGATATCATGCTTATAGAGATGGTAAATATCTGATGGTAAGATCTATTGTTTGTACTATCTACAGAACAGGACTGAAAATCCAAGCCCAACGATGATGACGAGCAAGATCGCATGGATCTAGTATGTATATGAGCATTCCAATTCTGGTAAAACCGATCTGATAGAAATCCAAAGCTTCATCACGTTTTCAATCTTGTTTTAGATGGCAAGCTATACTTGGCTCCGATTGAGAACCCTCAACGGGTACTTGATGTTGGAACTGGTACTGGGATTTGGGCAATTGATTTCGCCGAGTATGTTTTTGTCAACTTGAAGGAAGGAGACTTCTAACTTCGCTTCTAGTCAATATCCTTCATCGCATGTTGTGGGCTGTGACTTATCCCCAATTCAACCTGGCTGGTATGAACTTATCTTATTCTTGTACGAATATTTGCTAAGTCGCTCGTAGGATTCCACCGAATCTTGAATTTGAAGTAGGTCAGTGCTATTGCCTTACTAGATCGAAATACTGACCATGATTAGATTGATGATGTCGAAGATACATGGCGTTATAGTCAGAAATTTGATTTTATACACATTCGCTCCTTGGGTGGCTCTATCGCTTCTTGGTATGTTTCATGATGATATTCGTGACGGGATGATACATTATTACATTATATTAACAATTTATCCCAGGCCTCATCTTCTTGATCAAGCTCGTGATAATCTGAATGAAGGAGGCTATATCGAGCTTGTAGATTTCGAATAGTGTGTCTCAATTTCTTTCCACCCTCTTCTTTGAACGTTCATCCTATGACGCCCTACTCACCACTTGAACAATTCAAATTCTAAACTTCTACCATAGTCATGGATACTCAGACGATGGAACAGGAGAGGTACGTATTATCCAAAGGCCAACTAAGTTGCACTTTTCACATCCACTAACGACTTAATAGCTAGCTCCATCGTTTCAAAAGTGGCAAGCGGGCCTTGATAAAGCATCTAGATTATTCGGACGAGATTTGAACGTCGCTATGAAATTTAAAGACTGGTTGGAAGAAGCTGGATTCGAAGCAGTGGTGGAGAGACATTGGAGGGTACGTTTTGCTCTCTGTTTCGTATGATGGATCTATCTCGAGCATCGGACGAGTCCTAAGAATGACTTACACTTCTAGAACTCCATGTCTCGGAGAATAGCCCCACAATTTTTCTCTTTTTCTTTTCCTTTCCATATCTACATCAACTCGATTACTTTATTTCCTTCAATATTCATAGAACTCTGCTAACTATCATCTAGCTCCCTATGGCACCCTGGGCCCGGGACCGTCGCAACAAGGAAATTGGCCTCTATATGCAACAAAACATGTTAGACGCAACTGTCGCATACGGAATGGCGCATTTCACAAGGATATTAGGATGGAGTCCTGAAGAGTTAGTTTTCCACTTTTACTCACCCACTCTCTTCGTTCATCGCTTTCAATTCTCCCCTTACCTCCATCCTCATTCTCATCCTCTCAGCCCCCTCCTCTCACTCATACCCCACCCTTTATGCATCTCCCGACTTCCAAAATAATTCCCCATCCAATCTAACCACCCCCCTCAAACCCAGATACCAAGTCCTCGCCGCCGGCGTCCGCAACGAATTCAAAGACCCTCGCGTCCATAATTGGTGCAACATGTATATCGTCTACGGACGCAAACCCATCAGTAGCGGAGAGGAAACTATTGCGCCTGCGGTGGGAGCACCTGTGCTTTCTATCGGTGCTGGGTTTGTTTCTGATAAAGAGACAAAGTATGCAGGGAAAGATAAAGATTCAGAGGCGAAAGTGGAGAATACGAATATAAGAGAGGAGAAAGTAAACGGGAAGGGGATGGAGCAGACGAGAAATGAAAGCGATATAGCAGCCGCGGTTCAAGAGGCGGCGGATAATGTGATGGCGCAGGGAAAAGGGAAGAGTAGAGTTTTGGAGGTTGTGGGGAAGGGGGAGGGGAGCGTGTTCGGAAGTGCAAATTGCAACGGGGACGGGGAAGGGAAAGGAAAAAAGTGGAAAATGACTTCGTTGGGGGAAAGGAAAATGAGGTGATGATATAAAGAAAGTGGACTGGAATTCGTCTGCCACAATTTGGATGAGGGAAAAATAGCAGGAGAGGAGGAAATGAGTTGAGGACCCCAGGGGAATGGGTGATTATGGGTGAGGATTTGAAGAGTTTCGTTATTTATTTATCATGGTAAATTTAATGTAGTGAGTGTAGAGGAATGGAATGGAATAAAAATTAAATGATAGGAGATATTAATTAGCTTGAGCATAATGACGTGCATATGGACATGAATATGGATATACCTAGTTAATGCAATCTCATAATATAAAGTAGTTTGAATAGGATAGGCTAGGACAGCTGTGGAAAGTCAATGGTATGTCTGCACTGATTCCCCAGCCACAAAGAAAACTCTTGATATACTTGTCAATTTAATACCTTCAGATTTAGAAAATAGTCTACAAAAACAATAAATACCCACAACCAAAGAATATTCATCAATCTTGCTATTAATTTCCGGTTTCCAATTCCACGCCATCTCAATAATCCAATATAATATCTCAATATACCTCGTCCCATCTCCATCTCCATAACCTCACCCCCAACCCCTCCTCCCAAACACTCAACTCAACTCAACAAAATCCTCACCCCCCTACTATCCATCCCCGGCTGCGGCAGAAAATAATCCCGTTTCACCCTAACATCCATCTCGAAATCCGTTTCGTAGAGGCGGATTTTGAAACGCGATATGATGACTGCGAGCGCGAGGTGGATTTCGGCTTTTGCTAGACTGTGGGGTGGGGGTTGTTAGCTAGTTGTGGATTTATATAAGGATGGGATAGAAAGGGACAGAATTTCTGTGAAGTTTTCCTGCTGCGGAATGATGAGGGGGGTGTGGATAGGGAGGTTTAGGTTAGGTTAGGTTAAGCTTAGGTTATGTATGGAATCAAAAAGAATAGAAAATATACATACACCTGGCCAATACAACTCCTCGACCCTCGCGAAAAAGAAACAAGATATTTTTCAAGAGCATGGTTAATACACCCATTCTCTAAAATCCATCTTTCGGGGATAAATTGATGGGAGGAAGGGAATATTTGTTCATTGTGATGTTGGAGCATTGTGCTCATTCCGATGGGTGTCTATTGGCAGGATTGTGTTAGAAGAGACTTTGAACAGAGGAGGAAGATTAGTAAGAATAACTTACGCCGGCGGGAATTTCCCATTTTCCATATCGTAAGTTCTCGTTGGGTGCGATGCGAGCTAGTCGACTTGAGACGCCGTAGGAAAGACTTTCGTTTATTATTATCTAGTCATCTTCAAATTTTATATGATATCAAACTCACCGTAACCCTTCAAGAGCACAAGCATTCTAGATCTTAAGTCAGTCTTGTTAAATCCCTCACTTATGATCTCTGACACACTCACCAAATAAACCAATCTTTCCACCATTCCCAGCTCTACTTTCTTCAAACCCCCCTGCCCTCCCCCGTTCTCTCTCCTCCCCAATCCCACACCCCTCAATTCTTCCCTCAACTTCTCACACCTTGTGGCGTCACTAGCTAGATAATACATCAAAATCATCAAGGTATGAGCCGTCGTATCCGTACCCGCCCCAATGATATTAATAGCCTCCTGACTCATATTAGAGAACTTCTTTTCGCTTTCCGGTAAGGAAGAGGAGAGGAAATTATGAAATATGGTGCGTGGGAAGCCATCGATGGGGCCATCGACTGGGAGGATGGTGCCAGAGAGGATTTCGCTGATTTGGGTGCGAATTTTCTGGGAGGATCTGTGTTAGCTGCAAAGTAGTGAGGAGAAAGAAGTAGGACAAAGCAATAGAGGAAAGATGAAGGTACATTGTGATGGTCAAGCGTAAGAATAACGCTCGGAGCAAATTTATTCAATATCCAGTGCGGGGTATGTTCCATCAAGGTATAAATACTTGGAAGAAATTTGGCCCATTTTGATATGACAGATAGAGCAACAAAGGTTTGTGCCCATGAGGGGTTGAAATCTGGAGTCTGTAGGATTCTATTAGAAGTGTTTTCGAATGAGAAGGGTGAGATGTACATCGAGATGGTTCCAACAACGGTTGGTTGCGTAAAGTGTAACGACATCGGCCGTGTAACATTGAAAGGGAAGACGAACAATGAGCGGTTGATTCGTGTTACGGAACTCTTCGAGGCGTGATGAGAGTTTCTCAACCTGTAGAGAGGAAGAGATGTTAAGACTAACCCGGAGCACTTGAGATTGGTATGAAAGGAGAACATTTAAACAACCATTGGGAGGAGACGAATGCCTCGGATTTGACAGTCTAGTGAATAGCAGACTTACCATAGAAGTTAGCATAGGGGAAAGGCGATCGATCGAAACTTTTGAGAAGAACGGATTGAGTGCAGACCTTCTCATTCGATGAATATAGTGATCCTCGGCTCCGAATCCAGTATCTGGCGTGTTGAACTGTGCTGTGTAAAATGGATCTTTGTTTCTCACGCCATTATAAGAGAATAGGGTGTTGTAGTATTCGGGATCATTAATATGAATTTCATTTGGCCCGATCCGGATAATTGGACCTAAGGAGAGTATTCAACATGATGGTACTTGGTCTTC
Organism: Botrytis paeoniae; assembly: GCA_004786145.1. Lineage (NCBI taxonomy): Eukaryota > Fungi > Ascomycota > Leotiomycetes > Helotiales > Sclerotiniaceae > Botrytis > Botrytis paeoniae. Next base: position 18,474 of record PQXI01000142.1, read on the forward strand.
TGAAGTATCGATTGGCCAATTTACATACCATATTTTTCGTGCCATTGTGCAATCTTGAGGAAGTACTGGCCTGATTGGATACATTCATGATAAAATTCCGACCAGAGGGTGACTGCAGGCAATATAGGACCCGGAAATCTGGATAATGGGTGGAAGTAAATACGATATACAACGCCCAAGCTGCAGTAAATAAGAATTGAAGTTCCAAGAATAGCTACCACGTCAAACCGACTGATATCAGAGGACAACATGTTTAAAGAGGAATCGAATCAATGAAAAACGATCAAAATCCGAGTATGGCAATGCAGAAGAATTGAGGGAATGCAGAGTGATGGTAATGGAGGAGATATAAAGACATGACTGCACACCATACTGTATACTATATTCAAGCATCGCCACCGTCACATGGAGGACAGCAGCCTCAACAAATTGAAGCATCAACATTCCCCCCTTGTCAAAAAGCAAGCAGCCATTTTTTTGAGAGCGGGGCTTTCAGATGACTTACAGCTCTCCACGTTTTACACACGAGCAGCCCAATTGGAATTTGCGTAAATCTTGTAGTTTACATGACGTGTTGTATTCCGACGTCAATCTAGCATTATAAAAAGTTAAATTTAGTGTATTCAAATTCCCATCCTATTCTATTCTCATTTGTAGGATAGGCAGAATATCTCTAACTCAAAGGATAGATAGGATAGGATATAAATAAAGAAAAAGATATCTTTTGTTATTATTCATTGAAAAACCATATTAAAAATAACTATTAATTGATTTTACTAATAGATTATATTCTTATATAAATTCTATTATATCTTTTTATTTTAAGGATAAAGATATATAGAGGTTTTTTAAAGGCAAGATAGAATAGGATATTCAGGAAAATTTATAGGATATAGAAGCTTCATCCTGGGTTTAGGATGGGATGAGAGAGGATGGGAGTTTTAACACGCTGGTCAAGTTGTCTTACGTAGGCCAAGTACTTGGCTGGGAGGTATGTAGTACTCACAAATGCATACATGGTTGCAATGAGTCTTATCGATGCTTCTTTGGGACCTGCCTGTGCAACACGCCACCGGCAACGAGAAAAATATGACGGGTAAAGACATTTTGTCAATACCAATTGGTAAGATAGACCACATGAAACATGGATACATATGTAGCTGTGGTGCCATGATTTCTCATCCTCAGATATTTGGTACCCACCCAGAACAGTTGGGATGGATGCCCACACATGCTTAACTGAACGGTATTCGTTAGATCATATGTTTGTGACTCGTGATATGCAGAGGAGATTTGCATCGGTATTCACCACACCCGACAATGATAGATATAGACTCAACATAACATGTAGAAAGCATGTGCACAAAGAGGCAAATTCGCTGACTGCAGCAAAATATGCAAATGAGTTGGCAAGAATGAATTGGGAAGTAATCAAAGAAAGTATCATCATAAAGTGCCAGTGCGAGGTTCACTACATGCCATGCACTTGCCCGAACCACGCGATTGATATTGTATCTCGGACCGCTACCGAACTGCACTCGGAATTCCTCATCGGAAACTTGACTAAAACCAATCAACCTACCCTTACACGAATTGCTATTTAGAACCATTTGATGTAAACCAATTGTACGGAGTTATATTAGAAATCAGCCTATGGCAAAGTGTAACTGAGAACCAAGCACCAAAGAACGCCCCCGTCGAAATGCAAGAAGTCTATCTGAACTTGCTAACAATAACAGCAATGATAAGAAGAACTAAGACTGTTATAATGGCCACGGTGATTATCCGGTTGGTAGCCATCCTAAGAGAGGGTGGTCAGCGTGATATCCCCGGCAGTTATGAGTGGAGCAAGGGACGATTTACCTACGAGACATCCCCCTCAACGTCTTTATACTTCTATCAACAAACCCCTCGCTCTGTATCAATGTATCATGTGTATGCTGAATGGTCTCTCTCTGTCTATGTAAATCTGCGAGCGTGCTAGCACCAATAGCCTCCGTCTCATTTGCTAATGCTTGACTGGCCTTTAATCTCTGCGAGCTTCGGTCTAGTCTGTCTGTCCCTGACAGAAGTTGTTGTCTTTGTTCGAGTTGAACATCGTTTGGATTATCAGAGTAGCGTGAACCAAATAGAGCTGATCGGTCGTTTTGCAAAGTCTTCAATTTCCTGTTAGATACATCCACATCTGATTCATGATTTCGAAATCGTTGGTTAACTTTGCTACGAGTTGCAGAAGGGATATTTTGTTTCTCGAGTCGCATTTGATCAAGCTAGATAAGAGTAAGTACTAGATAACAAGCATTTTATTCTTGAACCTACCAATTCATTTGCCTCCTCTAATGCTCTCTCAGCTTGACTTATGGCAGCTTTACGAGGTTCTCCAGTAAGGTCGGGGATTTGGTCCAACTTTTGATTTAAATCGGCTTGAACGAGTTTGAGCTCTGCTTCATAACTGCTGAAGAGCTCCGAGCCTGCATCGGTATCGAGAGGATTTGACATGATTGAAAATGGCAGGTGATGGAATCAATGGGTATGAATGTGATGGGTATTGAAAAGGAGATTTGGATTATTTCGAAGAACAATTATGGATGATCGGTGCCTTCAGACGGCGTCGTAATGATGGCGTCGTAATGCGGTAATGTAACACTGAGCAAGCAACGCAATACTTCCTTCCTTCCCCGGTTCAAAGTCAAAGAGTATGATAGTATGAGGGTATGTATGTATCACAAGACCATGGGATGGAGAGGGGGGAATTATGATAGATGATAGGTCAATAGTTTGTCTATTGAATAATGTATAATGTACAGTTGTGTTTTGATTATTGTTGTTAATGCATTGACAATTCAAGGAAGGGAAAAGGAATGGGAAACTGGAAGTTACGACGTCTAAAACAACATTACCAGGTACCTACACAGGTTAATAAAATGTCAGCCTTGGGAAGTTTTAGTTGTGGCGCAGATAACGAATGTGGCTCAAATATCATGTGATATGATATTTATGTGCCACTTGTCATAGGTGACATCGGGTGTGTGAGGAGTGTTTGGTTATTTTTTTAATCAACTTGTTCCATTTGGATGTTCTCTGTTTCTGTTCCCATATCCAATGGATGGGATACTTGTTGCTTGTTCCCGTTCCTTCATCGGCGTTAATAAAATCCGATCATCCGAGGTTCGCCCTTTGAAGCTACAAGAGCAAGAGCCTACCTACCTATCTATCCTATCTCGATCTATCTACCTAGATAGTATCGATCTAGTATCGAGCTATTCCGTATCCGCCCTCGTCCCTCGTCCTCGTACCTGGCTTAACCTTAGCCCCTGCTATGTTTTTCTGATCTTCACATCCATCCCACCAAGTTTCAGCATCGTAATCGTATGAAGTGAAGCTTGAGCACAGATGAAGGAAGGGGGACTAGCTTGAGAGAAGAGAGAAGAGAAGAGAAGATTGAAAAAGACGAAGAAGAAGAAGAGGAAGAGGAAGAGGAAGAGAGGGAAGGAAAGAGAAACCTGACTATCTACTTTACAACAACTTGTCTTTTCATCAAAGCTCTATAACAAATCATTCTTCTACTTCTCCCTTCCTAAAACCTCTATCTATATCTTCATCTTCATCTTCATCTACATCTATATTTATATCTACATCTATATCTATATCTATATATATATCGAACTTTATCATAGACCACTCAAATAGTACTCCGTACTCGTGTAGTAAACTTCAACCAAAAAGTCAATTGAACACTCACACAAAAGAAACCATTCACACAATGCCATCATCAACTAGTTCTCCAAGCTACGAGCACACTATTTCCAATACCAATACCACTACTGCTTCAGCTGCAGCTACCCCCGCCACCACTCAAGAGAAGCCGCTTAGTACTGACATGTGAATATTCCATTCTTTTACATCTTTTTAATTATTGACTATTTTTTCCCCCTTCATCTCTTTTCTTTCCTTGTCTATCTTATCTCTCCCATCATAAATCATGTCCGCCGGCCTAACTGATCGATTTCCTAGAAAGAAAGTCGCTATCATCGGAAGTGGTTGTGCTGGAATCGGGGCTCTTTGGGCTTTAAATCGAACGCACCACGATGTTTACATTTACGAAGCTGCGGATCGATTAGGAGGTCATACAAATACTGTCAAGTATCCTCATAATGGCAAAACAACTCCAGTTGATACAGGGTTTATAGTCTTGAATACTGCTACTTATCGTAAGTTAATCACTTGCCCAATCCCGCGCCACATACAGGATTTACAAATAGTCCCGACTGGCAGATTAGATGCAAGTTTTCAATGTTAAAAAGCAATTAAATACTCGGAAGAAACTCAGCATTTCATACCAATTGGATCTTTTGATTGGATTGAGAATTTGAAAGCATCTGATTGTTGGACTGCAGTCCGAACTATTAAACAACCATGGCCATATAACACTCCAGAACATATAGGCTGACAAACATATTATAGCGAATTTCATAGCTTTCCTGAATACCCTCAATGTTCCTACCGTACGTACTGAAATGACCTTTGGGGTCTCTCGAGATAAAGGATTATTCGAATGGTCAGGAACCTCACTCTCATCAGTATTCGCACAACGAAAGAACCTCTTCTCATTAAGGATGTGGAGAATGATATTCGATATCATCCGTTTTAATCAATTTGCTCTGGACTTATTGAAAGAGGAAGAGAAGAGTGAGGAATATGTGAACGGGTATGCGAATGGGAATGGAAATGGAAATTCAAAGAACATTCATCATGCAGAGAAACAAGAAACTATAGGTCAATATCTGGACAGGGAAGGATATTCAGATGCATTCAGAGATGATTATCTTATACCAATGACTGCAGCTGTGTGGAGTACAAGTCCAGATAAGTGTTCCCTAGAATTTCCAGCCGTCACCTTGGTCCGATTTATGTAAGTTGATTCCGAGGGCATAGTCTATTTGAACATTACTAACAAGCTTAGGTGGAATCATCATCTATTAAGCACTGTCGCTGCTCGTCCTGACTGGCTAACGGTAAAGAATGGAGCGAAAACCTACGTGGATGCCGTAATGAAAGGATTTCCGCCAAATCACATCTTCCTTTCTACACCCGTCGAGTCAATACGCAATGATGATGATAATCGTATACGCTTATGTCTCGAGAATGGCAAGGAAGAGATATTCGATCACGTTATAATCGCTACTCATGGAGATGTCGCATATAATTTAGTCCGATCCTCTTCCACATCCACGGAACGTCGCATTCTTACTGGATTTCAAACCTCGAAAAATACAGCTGTCCTTCATTCCGATCTTTCTCTCATGCCTCAAAATAGAGAAGCTTGGTCCGCTTGGAACTATATTACTGCTTCTTCTACATCTTCGACCTCGAAATCTAGAAATGTTGACCAAGTTTGTCTAACATACAATATGAATATTCTCCAGCATATCCCGACCTCCAAATTCGGCGATGTTCTCGTCACACTTAATCCTTTGTTTCCACCAAAACCAGAACTCACTCACAGTACATACACATATCGCCATCCACTCTATAATACACGTGCCATAACCTCTCAATCCCAACTTCCAGAAATTCAGAACACAAGAAATATATCTTACTGTGGAGCATGGACCAAATACGGATTTCATGAAGATGGTTTTAGTAGTGGAATCAAGGTAGCAATGGATCATCTAGGTGCTACTCTTCCATTCGAGTTTAAAGATAGCACCTTTAGTCGAGGTAAACGCCCTGTACTTGGATTGAGCGATTTGATCTTGAGGATTTTTATTTTGGCCATTCAATGGTTTGTGGTTAATATACTGGAGAGAATCCTTTTTATTGAGAGAAGTAAATCCCAAGTGGATGTCAAAAGGAAGAAGTTTGTTTGAATTGTTATGGATGAATAGGCTATCAAAAATCGAAAAGGATTTGATGACCTGAGAGAATGAAAGGAAAATTGCATGCATATACTGGATGTTTATGAGGAGTATGGAGTATTGGGAAAAGTACCATTGTTAGGTTCATAGCGATGCTCTAAGATATACATTTACCTTAAATTAATACCATATTGTTCAAGTAACCAGAATCGGTATTGAAGTGTCGTTTCTGTTGAAATAGTAACATAGTCATATAGTAGCATAGCATAGCATAGCATAGTATAGTATAATCTCCACACAACAAGATAATCATATACTCCTAAAGGGGGCTCAGTATTATATTATCCCATGTTAGTGACTCTTTTGTGCTCTTGCTTTGTGATATATAACTACCTATCTATTACAATCATGTTAGCGAGGGTATCTATTCAATTCTAAGACTACTTAAAAGAAAAGATAGGAATTAACCTACAACCTCCAACCTCCCCCTTTCCCTTTCCCTTTCCCTTTCCCTTCCCCCTCACGATTCCATCCCTTCTCGATCCTCAATATATATACTGTATACATAAATAAATAAATAAATAAATAAATACCACCTACCAACTCCCTACTTACATATATCAACAAAGATAAAAACAACAACAGGAAAGATGGGAGCAAGCCCCCAAACCCCCGATGCTCGCTGCGCTCGAAGTTTGGGAGGGGTGTGTGTGTATATTTTTATATTGGGAGGGGGGAAGAGGGGAGAGGGGAGAGAAGGGAGAAGGTAAAAGCGGGAAAGGAGGGGAAAGGGAAAGGGACAGGATAGTGTGTGATTGATATTTTGGTGTGGTTTAGATGCGAGATGTTAGATGTTATAGTGGATATATGTATGTATGTAGGTATGTATGATTATTCTACTTTATTGGGGTCTTGGGTTTGTTTTTGTTTTAATGTTATCCCATGCTATTTCATCTCCTCCCCTCTCATCAAACTCTAGCCCTAACCTCTATTCTCAAAGACACCGCACTTCTTCCCATCTTTCTTCCCTGTAACCATACACCATACACCTCAAAACCCCCCATTGACTCGTACACCCTTCCTTAAAACCCCCACTTACTCACAAGTAAGTAACTCCTCTCCCTCCATACAAACATAAAAACATCCGCATAAATCTTTTCAATCCAAGTACCATTCAGATATCAAATTAACATTCATCTACCTACCTATCCTACTAGGTAACAGGTACCGGGTCAGGATCTCTTTATCCTCAAACCCTTACTCTCCCTAAATATCTATTCAAGTAACCTCAAGCCAATATTCAAACTTTCCCGAGGCCATCAGCGATTCTTGTTCCACCACGTCCGAGCATTTCATTCCACTCCACCAATACTCCATTTCAACGCCATACTATCCCATCCCATCCCATCATATCCATAATAAAAAAAAAAGAAATCCATATCCATACCCATAACCCATCCATACCTAGGCAATGCCATCCCAATACAAACGAAAATCCTCAAAACATTTACTTCCCGCTACCATAATATCTCATTTTGCACCTCATCTCATCTCAGAACTCCATCCATGAAGCAAATTCACCCTGTGGACCCTTGTGCGCGTATCGTGAACCATATCCGATCCTGTCCTATCTTATCCCGTTCATTTACCCAGTATTCCAATTCGTAAAAATCCACATGCGTGTCATGAAATCGAATGGTATAGTACTGTATCCTATTTTACCATCTCAAAACTCCATCCAAATAATAGTCATGCGTGTATTTGTAAACCTGAATCATGCTCGAGAAAATCTATCCGATTGTAATATTTAAACGGCGTACTATCACCCAACTATCCGAATCGAATTGTCCAAACCGCCACATCAATTCGAGACAATGACGAAATGGTGATATGAGTAAGAAGATTATCTGGCGATCGTTACATTTCTCTAGGTTGTGTTTGTCTTAATCTTTATAGGGCGAATGTCGCTTTAACTCTACGAGGAGTTAGAGGAAGGTACTTGTTGCAATCTTCTTGCTGCTCGACGTTCCTGTCTCGCTCGACTCTCCCTATCGAATCTTGGCTGCTCATACCATTTAAAAGTATGACCATCTTCTCTCTTCATATCGATCATTCTCCTGCCTCTTTCAAATTGTTTCCTGTAATTTCTCCCACAGCTTCCACAATAATTTGGATCGGATTCCTCAGGCTCTGTGAACATTTGACATTGCCCAGCGCAAAAGGTAAGATGTGATGGCATGAAACTCGTAAGATGAAAATGTAACTCGCAATGTGCTGGGAAAAAAGCGACAGGACAACAGTGACGACATGAACGTTGGGGTCCAGGTATGACGGGAAATGTACTCTCTGGTCGACCCATAGCAAGAGGGGGCTTAAAATCAAGAATTTGATGACGACCATGTGTGAGATAGACGTTGCGAATATATTTACTATATAAAAAAGTTAATGAATGATCATGCGCTGGATTTTGGATAGTACAAACTTCATGAGACTGAAGCAGACTGCATCAATCGGATTAAGATACTTGAAGATTCCCATGATAATCTCCGGAGGTGTAGTAATGAATGGTTTATGCTTCTTCTCAACTAACTCTAGTTTCTCCTTTATAATTGATGAATCCTCATCGCTATAAGGGGGAGATATAGGTGATACTGCAGGTGTTAGTGCGGATGGAAAGACCATTTTGAGAATCTCTTCCTCAAATGGTTTCAAATATTCTACATGACTTCGTTCCTCGAATAGATCTGAACCAGCTTCCTGAATCACACTAATCGGAACATGAGCCATGTTATAAGATGTATTCGAAGAGGAAGAAGAACGGCGAGATAGCAAAGGAGTTATGAGAGGTAAATGTGTTTTCGGATCATCATCAAGACGGATGTTTGCACCAGCCTCACCAATCTTTTTCGTGGCCATCGTTTGGATGACAATTTTGAGTGACAATAATCAGGTGACCGTTATGGAAATGGTAAGGTAAGATTACTTGGCTGTGTAAAGAGTGAGCGTAGGCCTTTAATCACCCAAGAGCTAGGCAGGCATAGGAATTACTGACCTACTTGAGAATGAAGAATGAACGCCAAATCGAAGACGAATTCTGATAAAGGGATATGGAGAATGATATTGCTGTTATCAATTTCAATATTGAGGATACCTTCTCGAACCCCAAAGTGAATGAACAGTTTGTTAGTAGATTGTAGTAAGGTAGGTAGGTTACTGTAGTCAATGTATTCGAGGAAAGGCCGAGCTAATGAAGTAGGGAGTGGTGGAGGTTCAATTAAAGCTTGTTTGAAAGGTGTTTAACTGGTTAATAACTCTGCTTACCAAATTAGTCCACGGGTGAATGAATCACTTCATTCTTCAACTACTTGTGTAGGTACTTTTATTAGGTAGGTACAATTCTATTTGAATGGATTAATAAATAGCTACGTACCTACCTACATACCTACCTAGGTAGTGAATAATGAATTAATCATGAGATGTATTGAAATACTTCCTTATTTTATGTTCAAATGTCCGATGTTCCATGAAGCTTCTAAAATTCATTATCATGTATGGTAAGCCACTGCTCATCACATATACTGCAAGAGACAATTTGTAGTTCTAGAATATCAGATAGAGGGAAGAAGGGAGACGGCAAACGTAATGTCAAATAGAATTGAAAAGGCAGGAGAGAGAGAAGTGTTAGTGACAATGGACAGTTAAACTATGATAGCTACTTGTACCATAGTAATACACCGTAGAATAGCTCAATAGATATCCAAGTAGTCAAAACTACAGCAAATACTTATACCATAGTAATACAAACAACCCAAATTGATATACTCTAGAGCTTTTAACTCCTCCCAATGCAAATGAATATAATACATCTCATACTTCTTTTACATACCAACAGGCATAGCTTTCAGATGCCCATTCTTATCATATCTAGCCTCTATTGAATATATTAATATCTTTCTAACCCTCATATTTGAATCAGAAAATAACTTACTGAAAAATGTATAACTCAGAGTAACCTGCTCAATCCCTCTCATATTCGGATCATTAACAAAATCCGGATCGATGTAGAAGAATACTGGCATATCAACCGTTTCCCCAGCATTCAACCTTTGCTCCTCGAAACAAAAACATTGAATCTTGCTAAAATATGGAGCCACTTGTCCAGGCGTCACACTATAAGTTGCCACCCCAATTATATCCTCATCAGATTTATTCGTAGCAGTGTAAAATGCCAATGCCGTTTCTCCTGGTAAAACCCGAACTTCTCTCTGCTGTGGTGTGAATTTCCATGGTAGAACATCCGAAACAGAACCATTAAAGGTTACTCGTATACGTTTTGCAGAAGTGACTGGTCTGAGTCTTTCGGATGGATCTTCTCCCTCTACGCCACTGCCGCCATGTCCGGGTGCTTTGATCGGTTGCCCTCCCCATCCTGTAGTCTGGCAGATCTGGAGAAGTATATATTAGCTGGGGAGCAGTAAAGTGGCGTGTAATAAAATATACCATTTTATACATTGGCACAGAGCCATATGAGAAGGCCACAGTCCCTAAAATAATACTGAGTGTATAGTACATAGTCGAACTATTCTTTTGTGAGAATGGCGCTCTCAATTGTTCCATCGTTGGTGCTACATTTCCTCGAGGGTTTGAATTATTAGAAATACTTCTGCTTATTGAAGATTTGAAAAATGGTGTGTTTGTTCGTTTTGATTTCGCACATGATGTACATATCCAATTGGCATTTTTGCTACTCAGAGCTCTCGATATTCGTGGTATAGAATTCATTATGTGATTGGAAAGTTGTCTGTTGATATAAAATCGAATGAATGATTGAGAAAGATTATTGACTAGGATCGGATCATGATCGGGATTTGAACGAGTAAGATAATCCGGGCCCGAAATCTGGGGAAATTATTCGGTATCACTCGGGGTGTGTTTACTGTATGACAATACAGCAATGAATCCTCTAAGGATGTTGAGACAATGACAATTAAGGCATGAAGTGTATCCTTACGATTCAATTTCTGAAAATATCCGATTTACCACCGATTATTGGAAATTAGATACCTATATCATGACATCCTATTCAATACTGTCAAATGAGGAATTTCCTCCTTCCTCTGCAAGTTGATTACAAAGGAAAGAGGGGTGAACCAGCTGGCAGTTGAACTAATATCATTCAATGACATCAAGACAGAGCACTGAAATGAATCCAGACAATTCCAAGGGTTATAAATTTCATCATAAAGAAATCATCCAATTGCCCCTCAAAACTAATATATAACTCCTCATCTCAGTCCCTTATTCCTTCTCATCATGCTTTCACCAACCATCCGCAATTTACTTGTCAAAGGAAGCCAAAACACCAAATATACTCCTCGTCTACTCTCGACGTATAGAAAAACAACTCCATTCAAGATTCCCATTCAATTGAGTATCCAAAGTCGCAATATGGCGTCTAAAACCCCCAATTCATCGCCCCCTTCCCACGATATGGTCTATTTTCCTCAAATGACCTCGGATCTTCCAGCTTCCTCCCATGAATTTCGTAGAGTACTTGTACGTACATCAGAATTTCCTTCTTTCTCATAAAATTGCTTCATCCAACTATATGCCGTCCATCTCAATGCAACATACTGCTCCTCTCCCTTCATTTCCCCCTCGTTATCTCCCTACCACCACCCACTATTCCATCCAACCTTGGACTAACACACCCCCAGTTCACAGGCCTCTACTCCCAAGTTGTGCTCATGACCATCCCCGTCGGCGGCGACATAGGTGACGAAGTCCACACAGTCGATCAAGCTCTCACCTTTACTTCCGGCACTGGTCTCGCTACCATCAACGGTAAAAACCAAGAGGTTAGAAAGGGAGATTTAATGGTCGTACCAGCGGGTACTCAACATCAATTTGTAAACACAGGGAAAGAACCATTAATTCTGTATACGATTTATTCGCCAGCAGAACATGCGCCAACTACAGTGCATAAGACAAAGGAGGAAGGGGATAAAGAGGAAGATGAAGGAAAGGATGAAGCTCCGGCTTGGTCAAGGAAGAGTAAGGAGGAGAATGAGAAAGAGGGACTGGTAAAGTTGAGTGGGAAGTATGATTAGAAGAGGATGGGAATGAGGAATAAATTATGAGGTTAGTGTTGAAGGGAGATTTGCGTGGTAATAATGTGATATATCTCAGTTGTTGAGAATGATAGGTGTAAAAGAAATGAAATCTGAACAATAACCCATATTTTGTATTATGATACCGTACCTTATTTCAATACTCTTTAAATTCACCTCGAAAGTCTCCCTTATTTTGATAACTTTACACCAACCCTCGAATATCTATATAAAAATCATTCATCCACTTCCAAAGTCGTCTAATCAAAATGCCCCTCCTCTCGGTCCCGCCCATTTATACCTATGACTAACACCCACCCCACCCCACTCCTCTTTTCCACCCACACCTAACAAAACAAATATATATATAAACAACCAGTGTTCCTTCATCAAATCAAGTAACAAAACAAGCAAGTTGGCGCAGTGGAAGCGCGCCGGGCTCATAACCCGGAGGTCCCCAGATCGAAACTGGGACTTGCTATGTGCTACTTGAAATTTCTTTTTGGCAACTTTTTTGTTGTGTAGGAAAGGGGGATGAAATTCTTTTTGATTTTCTATTTTTTTTGAGGGGGAAGCAAGGAGGGAGGAAAAAAGAGAAAAGAGGAGAGATTGTAGTGAAATGAGTGGGAACTTATTGCATATGAGGGGAGGAGGAATTAATCGTTATTATCGTCTCCAAGTTTTTCTTTTCTTTTCTTTTCTTTTCTTTTTTCGGTTGATAACCCTCAGGGAATTGTATACAATCTTAACCGAAGGCAATTCACATTCACGATTCTGTATGTTTGTGAGCAATCTTATGGAGTCTTTTGGGTAATATTGACGATATTGATAGATTTTACTTAGGGAGTTCCTTGATCTTAGGCTATAGCGCGAATCAGGATGGCGATGTTATTAGAGGAATCGAGGAGAGGATATTGGATATTATATCTTGAGAGAGAAAAATTATGATACGTATTTTCATGATAGCTATAATTTCAAATAGGCCCGATGAAATGATGGAATCTATCTAAAGGATGAGAGAGAGAGGGACTGTCTGTCGAGATTTGATTTGGAATGGGATCTGGGTAGGTGTTCGGTTCATTGTGTGTGAGGATTTGGAAGTGTTTGAATGTCATTTTGAACTTTTGAGATGAGGTTCAGGGGATTCCATTCCGCGAGAGGAAGCAAGCTCAATTATAATTACTCTACAAATCTCCCAAATCAAATACTCCCCATACATTTCCCGGCCATGTAAGTTTCCCATTACAACAATTTAAAAACTAAAAAGTAAATTATATATTACATATACACCAGGTCAATATCCCCGCAGTATAAATCAATATTTAAACATCCTTCAAACTCCCAATAATACCCAATAGTGCAACGATAGCCGCAGCCGCCGTCACAATATACAAAGCCAATGTCCAAGCTGTGATCACATCACCGGTTACTGCCATGAACCAGGTTCCTACTATTAGACTGAGGAGTAGCGGGGTGATGACTACGGCGCTGAGTCGATATGGACACCTGTGTATTTGTTTATATGTTAGTATTGTATCTCATCACCTTATATTAGATTGTTCATCTCAATTTTTATCAAAACCAGAGATCAAAGAAGAAAAAAAGAAACCAACTAACCAGTCATAAACCAACTCCAAACTCCACCTCCCCTCCAACGGTCCTTTAGCCCTCTCTACACTCTCCCCCTTCCCGTCCTTCCTACCACTCCCCTCATTCAAACTCTTCTCAACCCACCTCAGCCATGCTCTCCCTACATCCTCATCCCACTCTCCCCTCCCAAACCACGGAATACTCCTCCTCTTCACCTTATACGCCGCATAAAACTTCCTCAACACCATTTTCTCCTCTTCCTTCAGCCCAATCTTAGTATGCGCACCGCGCTCAATATCGCATTTATACAGACCAAAACCCGCGAGCGATTTGAGGGAGAAAAAGCGTCGAGCGCCCCGAAGAGAACGCTCCGCGTGGTGGAGAGAGGAAAAGAGAGTACCGGGGTCGGAGAGGGAAATGTAGGTTTCGTGAGGATCGAGGGAGGAGGTGGGGAAGTAACCGAGGACTAGGTAGGGGGATTGAGGGGGGAGGAGGAGACTGGTGAGGGCTTGGAGAGAGGAGGTGGTGGCGGACAAGGGACGATTGAAGATTGGGCAGGAAGTGGAGAATGGGTCGGGGTGGGACTTCTCGGGTTGTCTCATTCTGCTGGTGAGTTTGTGTAAGCAGGAATGAGAATGAGAGTGGGTGGCGGAACTATGAGAATGTGTGCTTGCTGGGTGAGAGGTAGATTGATTTGCCGGAACCAGATGAGTGATTGTATCTGTAGTTAGTTCAATTCCCGATTGCGAGTCATCACCCGTTTGCGTGTCCTCGGATTCTGATGGACTTGAATTTTCCCCTGCGGTAGATTCTTCCGAAGTTTCAATTCCTATTTGGGAATTCCTCTTCCTCTCCTCCCTTTCCTCTCTCTTATATCTCAACCTATCCAGAACCCTTCTACAAGCCACCCACAAAATCCTCCTTTTCCTCGCCATCAAATAAAGCAACCAAAGTCTCGGTTCTTCCATCTTGCTCAACCACTCTACTCTATGCTCCCACTCCTTCCTCCGTTCCACCTGCCACCATTTCAATTCCCTGAGTTTGAGTTGGAGATTCTTCTTCTCCTTTCCAAAAGCATGGAACATGGGAGAATACTCCGAGTAATTGTAATTACCGGATTGCAATTGCAGGAAGAGGCGAGCTTCGTTGCAGGTGAGTCCCACGCGACGAGCGCAGGATTCGTCGGCCCAGAATATATTCCCGTTGGGGGATTTAATGACTGCGGGAACGGGTCCAAGGGCGGGTGAATCGGGAAATTGACGCGTGCTCATTGAGAAGTGGGCATGGTGGGAGGCCGAACTAGGGACGAGGGATTGAGAGGGGGAGGTGCTGGTGCTGTTTATCGAAGAGAGGCTAAGGGTGGTGGGGGCACCGTCTTCTATATCGTAGGACATGATGATAGGGATATGAAAAGATAATATAGTAGATCTCAAGGGCAAAGCATAAATGATCTTATGATAATTTTGCTTGTGCACAAGTATCTAGAGACTGAAGGAACGAAGAAAGAAGAAATAGAGAACCAAAAACGAAAATGCAAATAGGACGAGAATCTTTCAGAATTTAAAAGCCTGAAGACACTTAAGAACTCTGCAATAATTATTCTTCCAAACGAAACGTCTCATCTCTCCCCCTTTATATTCTCACATCCTCCTTTGCGCCCGAGATGTAGCACCAGGTGACTCTTTCCCTTCATCCTCTCTACCACCCACCAACATCACGAAACAATTCTCTGTAAACCCTTTCTCTTTCCCATGAACATTCACGATCAACGACAGTAACTCTCAAAGTTTATAAAAAAAAACTTTCCTCTCGTGTTTTACGATCATCGCTTTTTCTTATTGGTCGGAAGTGATCAAGATGACTTCTTGATCTCGTGAGCACTTGTCCTATGATCTACCGACTGATGGGATTGCAATATCACAATGTCAAGTTAGGAGAAAGTTAAGAGAAAGGAACAAAAAGAGATTGTTGGTTAAAATTGTGCTTTGTAAATTAATACTTTTTAGAATTAAGAAGGAAAAGCATTACAGCAGGTGAGTAGATAGCACTGAGTACTTTGCAATAAATACCTAACTAGGTACCTATATATCGATTCCAACCACCGAGCAAAATCGGATGAAGCAAGTGAGGATTGCCCATCGAATTCAGATGGGTGGAAAGATAGATGTAACTAGGAAGGCTTTTTTGTTCTATATTTTTATTTCACGTATTAGAAAGGAAGATGTGGTAACTTCCGAGCTTCCCTTAGCACCAGGAGTGAAACGGATAGAATGTGTTGATAACCCAAAAGTATTTCGGATAAGAGTCTCTGAAAATCAACTATTTATTGATTTATTATATATTTCTTTTGCTTATATTTACAACTTATCTTGTCATATATCAATCATATATCTAATAAATATGGAAGAATACTAGATACAAAGTGATATAATTAGAAATTATACCTCATATCCTATTCTATCTCATCAGCCCACATGTATGTAGAGTCGAACAATCGAGTCATCTACCAAGTCATACCAAAGAATACAACTTCTTCATACATATAACCAGTCTGATGTATCAAGACAGGTGAGCTTATACTGATATTTATAAAATAACCTTTGTAGGTAATAAAATCATTTATCGTAAAACTATAAACTAGAGAGAATGTGATGTACCAGGTCTTTCACTACCCTCTTCTGACATATCCGAATCGGTAAATAGTTCCACGGACTGTGTTCGTCTATCACGATCATCATTACCCTCATCTATCCTGCCCCCCTCAAAATTTCCCAAAGAAATCCTCTTCCTACTCATCCTAATCGTTTCATCCGATGGAACATTATTATTTCCATCTTCCGAAACAGTTTCCTGTTCAAGATTCTCATTTCCATTCCCAAACATTATTGAATCCCCATTTGCCATTTCTCCACCCATCCAAATCGATGTAATGGGTGTTCTCTCCAACGCAGTCGTAGGAGTCGTTTGCGCATCACTATCCTCTCCATCTCCTATTGTCCATCTCCACTTTCTCTTCTTGTCCTTGCGCTTACGTTTTCGCAGCCCGGGAGTTTCTAATCCACTCTCTGCCATTCTTCTTCGCATTTCTTCAAATGGCCCTGGGGTTTGTCCTCCATCGCGTGTTTCATCACCAGTGTATTGCATGGTTGTGTCGAGAGTGTCTAAGGTTGCGAATTCGGGATCTGTGGCGGAATGAGGAGAGTCTTCGGAAAGAAGATCGATGTGCGATTTTACATATTTATTATTGGTGATGGTTTGGGTTAAAGGATCATCGTATTCTACTTTCTTCGTGCCTTTGTTTGCTAATCGTGTTGCGAGTCGACTTGCAGTATTTGGTGTCACAGGTGCGACGGCGCTTGGAGGTGGAAGTGGTGAGTTCCGAAGGATACTATGGAGAGATTTGGGATGTGTATATGGAGTAAGTCGTCTCATACTTCGCGGCGATGCACTATTCGAAGCTTGCGATGCAAAGGTAAACATCTTTTTATCGGATGAGCCAGCTGAATGTGGAGGGGTAAATGTGAAGTTTAGAGAGTCTTTGGGGTGAGCTGAATCTGGGTGAGCTGAACTTGGGGTATCAGGATATGATATCGCAAATGGTCCAGGAGTCGCAGTGCGCTCTGATGGATGTATATATCCATCTTCTGCTTTTATATTCGTTTGGAGTCGTGTCGTCTGAAGTCGTGAAGGCATGGGTTGAATTCTCAAGGAAGGTCTAGCTTCAAGGCTTGCCGGCTTTGATATTTGTGGTGAGGCATTTTCAATTGCTGTTGCGTATGCATTTGAAAGTGTATTAAATGCAGTTGGTGACGATGGATTAATGTCTGATTTCAATGCTGTGGAGGATTTTCCAATGGTTTGTGGAGCAGATGGGGTCTTGATCTGTAAAGACAACTTCGGTCTCTTTGGTGGTGACGAATGCCGAGGAGGGAAAGACATAACTATAGAGGAGCACTCTTGAACAGGTGCCAGCATCATAGTCGGAGATTTGGTAGGATTCTTAATAACTCTTCCTTGACTGTATTCTGGTCCGTGGTACGAGAGTATATATTTGAATGTTGAGTGTTCGTCTAAGAATCGAGACTTTGATTTGGGTCACAAAAAAGTCGCAGGTGGCCTAGGTATCTTAGATATAATGTATCTAATCTACCGATAACAAGGCGTAGTCGTAAACTTCGTCAAATGATTTCGTAATTTCGTAAGGCGTAAGACAAATGAGTAGGAAGAGAGAGAGAAAAGATATGAATAACTACCCCTCAGGTGAAACCAATAGTGACCGTGCCGCAGCTATATGTATATCACCACCGACCTTTGCCTAGGCCAAGAAATAGATGAATAAAATAAAACTGGGGAAGTTCTGATGGGAGAGTTTAGAGTTTAAGCACAGTCTTATCACCTGTCATGCATCTGTTAATTAGGGTTGAAATGCTGATGCTTGTGAGGTATGGGAATAGGCGCGATGTTTATAGAATTGATGTGACGAGGGGCTTGCAGTGCAGGTTAAAAAGATTGAACCAAGCAAAGAGAAATAATTCATTGATTTCCACGCACTACAGGTTGACAAGCATTCGGGATGGTCATCAAACCACCTTACTAGGCTCATCTCATAGACCCATATAAGGATTCAATGGTTGTTGTGGCTCCTTGAAGCGCTGTGGAAGGATTTCCCGAGAGGTTGAATAATACAAGTATGAGGAGTTAGTTACTTTAGCTTAGTTTACGGAGCGATGGTCAGCAATACTCGAGTAGGAAGTTTCTATGATAGTCAAGGTAGTAGTAGTGGTTGGATTAGCAAATTGGAGTAGTGAACGGAGATGGAGTAACAGATTTGGGCTGAATCTAGGATCTCGGACTATCGGAGTGGATGGGTCCATGGGTGAGTGGCGCCTATGCAAGGGTTCTTTTTGAATATCACACCGCTTGAGCGAATAGATTTTTGACTTGGAAAATCAAGACTATGCAAGACGATTGGTTGTTTCAAGGGGAATGGGACCAGTAAGTGTGGTGGCTTGATCTTATTATAGGAATTCTTGCAATATCAACTGTTACTTTTAATAATTGATTTCGCCCCTTTAGTCCTCCTTAAGTAACTGATCCCATATTCTATTTATGTTATTTCAATCAATAATTCATGATAGATCAATAGGATACCTGGTTATATCTAGAACCTCCCTTCATATAGCCTTGTAGCCCTGTGAAATAACTTTATCCGTCCTTGAGAAACCAATAGCTGAGACGCTCTTTGGCGTTAGCATCGCTTAGTGAATGGGTGATAATGACAAGGAAACAATACGATTAGAAACAAATAATGGATGAGATCTATGGGGTAAAATCTTGGCTTCAACATACTATTGATTTGAATACAATTCAATTGTTACATAAAATTAACTATGTTTTGATTTGTCTGGTTGATCGTATTTGAAAATATTGAGTTTAGAATTCCGAGAACCACTTTCTGGTGGCGAAGGCGATGAAGGGGTTACGAAGGCAAAAGGGGCGATGGCGATGGCGATAGCGATAATACTACAAAGTTTACTTCGTACTCGTACTGTACCCACTGAGTACGCCTACAGTGTAAAAGTATTTTCTTGGTAACTCTCCACATCAAACGCGTGACTTATTAGATGTATCTCAAAATAGAATTCTAGAAAAGAAAGATCTCCAAACTCCACTTTGAGTCCACCATTAGATATGTTTAGACATGATTAGACATGTACAGTGTAAACGTGTCTTAGAAACAAATTTCCGCACAAAGTTCTAAGAATGGCATCTTTGATTCTGGCAGTCTGGGTCAATCTTATCGACTAAGGTATACTATTGCTTATCGATAAGCTCCACTCCGTCTTACACTTTTAGATCAAAGCAAAGGTATATCCGATGATAACTTGATGTGTTTGACGTCGACTTACACTATACATCCATACATCCTGATATCCAAACGGATGGATCTACCTAGGTAGAGTATCATTGACAACAATCCAAATCCTTCTCTTTGCTGTCAAACTTGGCATCTTCTCTTCCTCCCAGAATCTTCTTTCGGATGAGACTTTATTCACTTGGACCAAGAAAAAGACTAAGGTTCAATATCACGATACCATACGACGCGATACGATAAATTAACTTCAAAAGAAAAAATGGGACCAAAATCTTCACATCCACCTGTCTCATCGTCGCCAGCAAACTCAAAATACCACTGAGCTAATAATAAATCATAATGGCAAGAAAGGATCATAGGATAATCATACATTTTGTTAGTCAGCCCCATTAGGATTCTATATTCATCACCATTTCGTAAACAAACACGTCACTTCCAAAAAGTATCTATTTTGATAATCGGAGTTTGTAGGATTATGACTGTTTCTACGCGTCTGTCTTTGAAAATGAGAATCCCGCTCTAAAATCAGTACCTTTGGTAAATATCTACATCTGAATTACTCTCTCTCTGTCTTCCTCTGATCTACGAAACATGGCTGATGTAATAAGTAGGCTGTACAACAGGTAAGACTTTCTCTTATTGTCAAAGTCAACTCAAAATAGTACAAACTCTACAGACCTATGTATATCCAAATTCTAAGTGATCACTTTAGAAACAAATCATCGTCACATGCAATTATGAAGCTCGACGTCGTGGTTTGAGTAAATTACAATTAATCCATGAAGCCAAGAAAATCTGTCCCGATGTTGTTATTGTGCTGGGAGAAGAGCTAGGTCGATTTCGTGATGCCTCCAAAATGTTATATAAACATTTGGAAAAGTTCAGTTGGTCGGGAAAAGTCGAACGGTTAGGATTTGATGAAGTATTCATGGACGTCACAGATATTGTCGACTATAATCAGAAGCTTCTCAATCCAAATGATTTGACCCACTCCTTCCTTCAAATGGACCGTAATGATCCTACCGCGGGGTTTACCTTTGATGCCACGAAGATTACTGGCCATGGCTATCCCGATTTGCAGCTGTGCGGCGAAGCATCCCCTCAATATACACTGAATTCGGGGTCGCCGAATAATGATATCGGACTACTTACTCGGTTGATTTTGGGTTCACATCTTGCCCAGCATTTAAGATTAAGCCTGGAAGAAGAAAAAGGCTACACTTCAACCGTTGGTATATCCACGAACAAGCTTTTGAGTAAATTGGTAGGTAACCTTCACAAACCAAAAGGTCAAACAACTCTTCTCCCACCTTATGAAGCGTTACCCAGTGATGATGGACTACAAAGTAATGTCACAACATTCATTGATAGCCATGATATTGGTAAAATACCTGGCATTGGGTTCAAAATGTCTCAACGTATTCGGAACCATGTTCTATCACGTCCAGCCGATTTTGAAAGTGGGTTAATTTATGGAGGTACCAAAGAATCTGTTACGGTCCGTGATGTTCGTCTCTTCCCCGGAATTGGTCCTGAGATACTTGAAAAGCTTCTTGGAGGATCGGGAGCAGAGAGAGATATTGGAGGTAAGGCTTGGGCATTGATCAATGGTCGCGATGATTCAGATGTGAAGGATATTCGAAAGGTACCATCCCAAATCTCAATCGAAGATTCATATATCAGGCTTGATACTATGCCACAGCTAATAAAAGAGCTTCGAATGCTTGCAACAAGTCTCTTGAATAGAATGCATCAAGATCTACTTGAAGAAGATGAAAAATCTGACATACCATCAAAACGATGGATAGCTTATCCCAAAACACTCCGTTTGTCCACTCGACCCCGTCCACCCTTGAACGCAGATGGCACCAGAACCCGAAGCTTCAACCGAATCTCCAGATCCGGACCCCTACCCAATTTCGTTCTCAATTTAAAAGATGGTAAAGATAGTATTGTCGAACGACTCATCCAAGAATCTTTAATGCCCATGTTTCGAAGATTACATCCCCAGAAAGCGGATTGGAACCTGAGTCTGGTCAATATCGGAGTCACAAATATGATTGAAGCAGCTAGTGAAGACGGATCTTCAGGCGGCGTGGGTAGAAATATAGGCAGCATGTTCAAGGGACAAGAAGCGAGGCTTAAAGAGTGGAAGGTGCAGGATAGGGACACACCACCTGATTTCGTGGCAGATAGGAATCAGCTTCCTGTAAAGAAGCATCCTTCCAGTGATCGCGTTGGGACAGAGTATACCATGGGCTCAGAAGATATAGTTCGGTCGCAAGATACAGCGGACGAACTAGATTTCTGGAATGTAGAGGATGAGGAGGAGGAAATGGATCATCGGGAAATCTGTCATGTGTGTGATGCGATGATGCCCGCTTTCGCAATGCCAGCTCATGAACGCTTTCACAACTGGGAGGGGGAATGAAAATATCATTCCTGGTGTGGGATTATTTGGAATGAATTGATGACTTGTCATTACTATCATTACTATGTATGAGTGGGAGTGTGCATGGGCAGGGAAGAATAAAGAAATAACAGACTCGGAAGAGTGGAATGCCATAGATAACTTAGAAGCTAGAACAAGATACCCACCTCATCTCATCGCATACCCCATAGCTATACTGTAGCTAGCGCACCATAATAAATGATCAATGTACACAAACTTACTCCCCAGAAGTATCTAGGTACCCGCATATCGCATCCTATAAATATCTACATACATATCTACTAGGTATTATATACATATATAGGTACCTAGGGCTGCCTATCCCATCCTATCCTGTCCTGTCTCACCTCGCACAGACAAACAATTTATTTCTCATGGATGGGGGGAACCGGAAGATCAATGATCACCCGGGGAACTTGTGGATGCCATACTTGACAAGTCATCATTTTGGAATATGTGTGTATGAGTGGGTGACGGGGATTGTGTTCCTTCGATTGTGGAGTCGGAGGGAAGGGGAGGGGACTGAATTGAATATGTGGATGCTCGGGTAGGGTGGAAGAATGAGAATAAGAAGAAAGGAAGAAGAGAAGAAGAAAAGAAGAGAGTAAAGATAATTAGCATAATGAGATAAGACAAGGCAAGGCATAATATGGTATCTCAAATGCATTTCTATCTATTAACCCCTGTTCTACTCTACTTTACTCTACTCTGTCAGTTCAGATACAAATCTACTTTATACAATAGAAAGAAAAACTCTCATTTCATGTGCATACATATATATACAAGTATATGCAAAGTTCCCACGAGTAGATTGAATGATAACGTAGTGTTCCTCCCTTACCAAATCTCAATCCCAAATCTCAAATCGCAGATCCCAAACTAGCCATGATCATATCTACCTACCTGGAAGGTAGCTACAAGAGCATGAATTCAATTGATTAGTTACAAAATCATGTATACATATCCAATACCTACCTACCTAGGTACTTGGAGGACTTGTGTTGTCTCATAATGATCAGAAGACATCGACAATATATCTACCTTGCTTTGTTTATTCCTTACTGTTTACTATGTCTGTGTTATTTATAAATATCTCCGATTCTATCTCTATCCGCAATAACAACATATTCATCATCTCATTAAAGCTCATTTGATACCAGTTCTAGAGTTTTATTCATGACGCGGTATAATTGAATCATAATTCTCAGCAGGCAGGTGTAGATCGTAAACCAGAGGAGACGAGGAAAATCCATTGTCCATAGTGCCATGAGAATGATTTTTGTATGCTTTAAATTCACATTGCTCACTCTCATATGCAAAAATAAAGCATCTCAAAAAATAAGTCACTCAGAATTTGTATTTCTGATATCCCAACCATGCTTAACAAAAAAATGCTCCGCATATCTCCAAGAAATCATCGCACAGTCCCAAAAACTCCCACCAAGTGCCAATTTTGCCATATCCCTCATTATTTGACAATCATCATATCATCCTAAATACTCATAAAGAAACTCTTCTCCCCCTCTCTTGGTTTCACCTCTGCTCTCTTCAAAATTGGATCCGCACAGCTAACCCTAATCCTTTCTGGTGTTGCAGGACTTTCCAATACCAGTAATCCACCACCCTTAACATCCTCCCCAATTTCAGCCTCGACACCATATTCTTTTCTAGCAGCCTTTAACGCATCTCTAATTGCGAAGAATACTGCACTACCCATGAAAAGTGGTGGTTCACCTACTCCTCTACTTCTCTGAATAGTTTTAAGATCTTCCCATTCCACGCCTTTAAGTAAAGAAACATTGAATTCTTGAGGAATATCTCTAAATCCGGGAATTTTATATGCACCCGGTCCACGAGTTGCAAGTTGTCCAGCCATTGGTCCTGCACGGAACCAGAGGGATTCCTCCGTAGTAAATAATCCCATTCCTTGTACAAAAGCACCTTCAATCTGTCCATAATCAATAGATGGATTGATAGAACGACCAACATCCATTTTGATATCGGAACGTAAACATGTCCAATCACCAGTTAGAGTATCGATTTCGACTTCGGAGGCTGTAACTCCTTGAGTGAAGTAGAAGAACATTTGTCCGGTGTTAGGTCCCCATGTATAACCAATATCTGGAGTCTTGTAGAATCCATTCGCGGAAAGATTGACACGATCGAAGTAGGCGGCATGTGCTAGCTGTTTCATTGTGGCATCAGGGCCGAATTTCTCTCTGTATGGAGCAAGTCGTTCATTGATTTGAGCGCAGGCATTAAAAATAGCATATCCATTCAGATCAGAAGAAGCTGATGCAGCAGTAGAAGAGGTGTTGGCTACTGTGTTAGTGGCAGTTTCCGAGATGAATACATTATCCAAGGGAACGCCAAGTGCTTCAGCCGCAACCATCATCATTTTCGTATGGAGACCTTGTCCCATTTCAGTACCCCCATGAGCTACAAGAACGGATCCATCGTGATAGATATGAACCAATGCTCCGGCTTGATTGAGGAAAAGTGCCGTGAAAGAGATACCAAACTTTGTAGGTACAATCGCAAGTCCTCTCTTCTTCCACTTATGCTCAGCGTTGAATTTGGTGATTGCATCTCGCCTTGCGGCATACTTCGATTCTTCTTGAACCTGCTTATACATTAATGGTACATGCCAATCCTTAAGAGCTTGGTTGAAATGAGTTAGCTCGTTTGCCTTGTAGAAATTGATCTCTCTAAGCTTCTCTGCTGGCATACCGAGACGGTCTGCGACTTCTTCGATATATGATTCCGCCATATATAAGCCTTGAGGTCCACCAAACCCTCGGAATGCAGTATTTGACATGGTATTTGTCTTGCAAACACGACCTCGGACATGAATATTGGGGATCATATAGCAGTTATCAGAATGTGATAATGATCGATCCAATACAGCACCAGAAAGATCTTGCGTCCACCCTCCATTGCAGAACATGTCCAAATCGAGTGCTTGAATTTTGCCGTCTTTATTGATGGCAACTTTCCACCTAGATAAGAAAGGATGTCGTTGACCAGATGTGATCATATCTTCATCACGATTGAGCATGCAACGGACTGGTTTACCAGTCTTTTTGGCGGCAAGAGCTACAATGCCACATAACTGTATGGAACGAGTCTCTTTTCCACCGAAACCACCTCCAAGTCTCTTGACCTTACTGACAACTTTGTTTGCAGCAACGTCACAAACTTGCGCCACATAAGTTTGACTAATAAATTGTTAGCTGAAGAATATTATTGCATGCGATTTTACTTACGTTTCCGTTGGATTTTGAGTCCCAGACCAGATTTCCATTTCCCCATCCTCGATTTTAGGTATTGCCACACAAGCATTGGTTTCCAGGTAGAAGTGCTCTTGCCCACCCATTCTAGAAACACCAGTAAAAACATGATCTGCCTCTTCGAACGCCTTTTCTGGTTCTCCTTTCTTTATATACCTGTAATGATCGAAGAAACTTTCCTTTTCAATGGCTTCTTCCATTGTGAAAATTGCTGGTAACTCTTCATACTCGACTTTGACAGCTCGTGCTCCTGCACTTGCATGTGCTGCGCTATCAGCAAGAACTATACCAATCGGTTGGCCTGTTGTAAATACTTCATCAACAGCAAAAAATGGTTCGTCACAAACTGGTGCTCCCCAGAAGTTGGCTTCTGGACTTGGCATATCTGTATGATCAACATATTGAACTACACCTGGTAGATCCATTGCAGGAGCAGAATTGACGCTTAAGATCTTAGCATGTGCCTTCGATGACAAAACTAAGCATCCATATAACTCGTTCTTTTGGACTGGGATATCGTCGGTATACTGTGCTTCTCCGCATGTTTGCTTGAGGGCAGCTACGTGTGGACTTGCTTTCCCGAGAACATTCTGTTGGTAGGCAACAGTGGCTTCTCTATCTTCTTTGCCAAAAGATATCATACGTTCAATCTCTGGTACAACTTGTGCGTCTACTTCCAAATCCTTGATCTCGAAGCTAGATAAAATTTCATGGTAGAAGCGATAGAAGAAGCCGAATGCAAGTGATTTGCGGTAAGTCGCCATTCCTCCAGGAACGCTAAAACTAAGATTGAAGTCCTCTTCCAAAGCATTCATGGTTCCTTCCAAAGTTGCGGGATCTGAAAACTTTTTGCCTAACAAATAAGCACCGGCCTTTCTAGCCGCGATTGTGGTTGGAGCCATTCCTCCGTATACTAAACTTGCGCTAGTTACAATATGCGAATCGTCAATGGCAACCCTAAGAGCTGCATTGACGATGGCAATATCATCATCCTTACGTTTTGACTGCTTGTATGCTCTTAAGTATTCTCCCTTTTGAGTCACGGGGATACGAATGCTAGCAATGATTGCATCAGGGGCGAGTGCGGTCAATCTGTAGCCTTTGAAGAATTCAGACATGGGGATTTCTGTCTCCTTATCTAGAGATCTTGCGACTAGAATAGCATTCGATGCAACGAAGACAGGGTTGAGATCGGAGATGGGAGAAGCAGTAGCTAAGTTTCCTGCCGGGGTACCGACATTTCTAATCTGTCGACCTGCGAAATATTTCAACTGTTTATGGATGGCTCTGTAGATATTGTTAGTTTAAAAAACTTGTTGAATGAAATCTTGGTTTTGTTGTTTGACGAGGCTCATATGTCCTCACGTCACCCGAAGAAAGATATGACAAGATTCAATGATAGACATCAAAGCATAAATGGCAAGAATATGAAAAATTCTGGGACAAATGGATCTACTGACTTGAAAACTTGGCTCTTTTTGGGTCCGTAATGCTTCTCTGCTTGTTGGACAATCGACTCCAAATCCGTGAGGATGACATTGCCCCCAATCTCTAAATGGTCATCCTTGAATGAAAATTGTCTTAATTCAGGAATATCCCCGACGAAAACCGAAGCTGTGTACTGCATAGCCTTGAATTTGATCTCGATTTGCGTTTCTGTACTTCCACCGATAATCTTTGCCGATGGATAAACGCTCTTGATCTCTAATAGTTGTTCCATAGTCACAGGACGATACCACTTCTTCTTCTTATTGCCAAAAGCTAGAGGTTTGAGTTCATGCCTCATAAGTGGTGGGGGAAATATGAGTTCAGTGTCCGGGTTATATTCGATAAATCCAGGAGGTGTAAAACGTTTGATAGGTTGATCATCCTTCAATTCGTTCTTACAGCATCCACCACTACCTCCGCCATTGTCCATGCAACATCCACCTCCTCCATTGCTTTTAGATTTCCCACATGCAGCCCCAGAACTAAAAGTTTGAGCTGCATCTAGAATTGGGCGATATCCTGTACACCTACAAAGGTTTCCATCGAACGCTTCTTCTACATCATGTTCCGAAGGGTTCGAATCATTCCGTAAAAGTGCGTACAAGCTCATAACTATACCTGGGGTGCAGAAACCACACTGACTACCATTTCCTTTCGCAATTCTCTCTTGCGTAGCATGCGGCCTTTTTGTATTTCCAATTCCTTCTATTGTTATAACATGCTTTCCGTCAACACTGACCAGTGGCGCTAAGCATGCGTTCACGCTTGCATGATATATTTTCTTAGTGGTTGGATTGTATTGAGAAACAACAACTGTGCAAGCTCCACATCCTCCTTCTGCACACCCTAGCTTTGTGCCTGTGAGGCCGATTCCACGGAGATATTCAAGAAGAGTGATCTCTGGATCCATATTATCGAGGACAACTCGTGTGCCATTGAGATAGAAACGGAGGGTATCATCGTAAGAGGTTGTTACGGAAGAGAGGGAGTGTCTGGAGGCAAGAGAAACTGCAGGTTCCGGTGAGGAATTCGGGGAAACAGCAATGGGTGCCATTGTGAGTTGTGAGAGTGATACCTCTCTAAGGTTAGATATCGAAGAATATAGGTCGCCAACGCCCCTTTCAAGATATGTTTCCTGCCACAAAGATCTTTCAGTGCCTCTTAAAAGTTAGTTCTTTTAAATAGGTGAGATAGTTAGAAGCAGAAAACCAAAAGGAAAAGAACAGAATATTTTGAAGAGAGAATGTATCTTTCTTTATGAGGGAAATAATAATATATTGGGCCTGCTTCTTATCTTGCAACTTAGGCCGATGGAGGTCTCCGATATATCTCAGACTAATACTCTAGACCAATCTCTTGGAAGATTCAGAGAGTTAGTAAAGGCGGGGTTAAATTGATATGAAGTGGCAATAACTCTAAAGCAGGTACACCTATGTAAAAGTATTCATTGTCTAAGGGTATCTCCAACAAATATGTCAGGATTAGGACTTGAACACCCCGAATGGTGCTTACCATCTCATTACCTTCATTCGTTGGGTAACTCAAACTTTGATATGCGAGGATGCTTTAGTAGCTTTTGGTGGATAGTGGGGTTGAACATTCGGAGGTTGAAGCTTAGCCAAACATCAAACTTCGGATATCGCCTGGAGATATGTGCTTAGTCATGAATAATTACATAATCTCATGCAATTGGATCAAGTACCTTTTCCTCACATAGGACTTCTACTTCATCGCCGAGATCGCCTACAGTTAGTCAACTATCATTCAACATCTATACTTGTTGAATTCTTATATATCAAAGATATCGCTTTCTGATATGTTGGACCATTATTACATGAGGTCATTTCCAATCACAATTCCAGCTATTGCATTCGTGATATCCATCTCGCTCGAATGCAGGTGCTATGAAAAACCAGCCTCCAAACGTACCTTTCCCCTTCCAACAAGCAGCGACTATCGACCATATTTTCAGTAGTCAAGTTGCTGTTGACGGTTATCATAAGATACTTCAAATAATATTCTCGATACTGGCAACTCAATTCCCATCATTGCAATACTGGGTAGTTCTTTCGTGTTGTGATTGAATGTATGTTCAAGAAAAGATTTGATTTGAGATCCCTTCTTATATGATCCCAATGGTATTTTCCCATCTTAATAAGCTTACGGACTACCATAACTACTTTTACTTTCTTGCATGAACACTTTTCCTTGGTCACTTGGTTACCTGTTGGCTTTTGATATTCACATTTCTATCATCCTTGTCAATTTGTCATCATTGAGGTGTATAATTTGTTTGGTGAATCTAGAAACATGCAAGTGCTTTCCTAACGGAGTGTTTGATACTTTGATGGTGTTCTGGATGTCCGAAATATGATTTCAAACTCTTCAGCCGTTCAGCTTTCGGACTCAAAGTTAGCCACTTTCAATGCATAATCCATGCGCGATGCGAGCCGCATTACAGACTTGTATACCGTGCGCACAAATCTGTTTTGCTTCGAGTGATTGAACTCAGAGCAATAGGATCGTCTGAAGTAGCTCTTTGAAAGGGTTGACATCTGCCACCTGCCACATCGCATCGCAATGCCCCACTCGCGATCAGTGCAAACATCTTTGTTTCGAGTAGCGATGGTATCCGAACTCCGAGCGTGCATCTCATGAAACAGCCTTTCCAAATTCAAGCTTCCTTACAATAGCTGATCTAGAGGCATTGTTCAAATTTCTATCGTATGAGCTGGCCAATAGAAAGAGTAAATAAAAGCTCCCGCGTACAGTTCGCAAGATTATAATCACGTGCCGGATGTGTTGTGAGTACTTTCGGATGAGGAATGCACTTTAATGCTTCAACTGTTGTAAATTAATTTGCTGTAATAATGAGTTGCGAACGCCTCCTTTAATTGGATTTTGGAATGGGCTAATGCAGCTTGCTCATAATTGATATCCATGTATGTTGACAGCAGACAATGTATATAAGGACGACGAATAACCACCCGGTTTAGAATATCATCACATCACATTCAGCTCATCTTTCAGAACAATTGTCCGGCACAATTTCAGCAATTCATAATTTTAAAAGACTTCTCCATTCATAATCATCAGCACATACAACCACAAATCTCAAAATGGCTATCACTGAAAGAGTTATCTTATCTGTTAGCGGAGGAGTCGAAGAATGGAAGGATGGTCTCAAATTCATGCTTCAAACATTGAAGACTCAAGATGGCTATCTTCGCACTCGGTATGCTCCTTTCTTCATCATTATCCATGACGTATCTCTAACAGGCACAAAAGCTGGGGACCCCACAGCGAAGATCAACAAAAACTCGAGCTTCTCATTGGTTGGGAATCTGTTGAAGCTTTCACTAAATTTCAAAGTAACTTTCCACCCCATTGTTCTACCTTTGTTGCTTATTTTAACCAAGAACATCCATCTAACTTTTCACAACAGCAACCCCCGCTTTCCAAGAAATGCTGGCCCAAGTAAAACCAAACCTCACCGCCCCCCCAAACCTCATCATCATCGAATTCAAACCCTACGCTCCCAAAGAAGTAATCGACGCGCACTTCGTCCAAATGCTCACCATCGAACAAGGCGCCTCCTCCGAAGACGATCTCCGGGCTCAAGTCACCAAGTTCAAAGATCTAGAAGGCTGCACCGGGGTTGCCTCGGGTCTTTCCAAAGACGATGTGGATGGAAAGGGGAAAGTGTTTGTAGCGGCCGTGGGATGGGAAAGTTTAGAGGCCAGCGAGAAAGCGAAGGAGAGTAAGGTTGTGGTGCTTAGTGGTGCGGAGAGTCATCATGTCAACTTTAGATTCCCTATCAAGGGTTTCCGCGGATTGTAAAAGGGGTGTTATGGATGATGGGACAATGATGAGTAGAGCTTATCTTGGAATCTAAAAGCTGGTGTAGCTTGGATTTTGAGTTGACTGCTGGAAGGTCAACTATTTTGACGCACCTTTATTTATTCTTCTTAGGTTTTGGATAAAAAACTACCTGACATTATTATATGTGCCGGCCACTTCTTGTCTCATCTTATCCTACTTCTCTTCCTCTCAATCTAGTGATCAAGTCGTCCAATTTCTATGACTCGCACACCATATATATCTGTCTGGACTCTGAATAACCACAGCTTCCTCCTGGAGATGAATTCAAAGAAGGTTTTGAAAGGGGAAGAAATGCTCACATACAGTGATTTTGAGTTATGTATGTATGTGTTGAAAAGGTAATTACTACAAGAAAAAGGTTCCATGAATTCCAGCTCGAGCTCGTTATGAAAGTATATATCTCTCTCTGTGTATGTATGTATATATATAGGCTGCGCAGAAATAATCTGTAACTTTAGATTATCTGCAGATAGTCTGCTCTGCAGGTGATCCAGAAAGTCCTACCTGCACTGTAGACTATCCGAAAAACCTTTAGATAATCTACAAATTATTTGTCTACTTGTAGGTAGGCAGATTATCTACAAATAATCTCCAGTTTACATGTTTGGAAATCTCAACAATCTGCATATATCCGTCTAAAGACAATTATCTGCTCTGAAGGTACCCGTTACGCAGGCTATGTATATAGCAAAAAGAATAGCAATGCATAAGGCATATCTTTCATCCGTGCAATACTCGATCTTCCAGCACCTCATGTGGAGCCAACCTAACATCCTACAACTACCTCATCTCCATCGCATCATCCACTCAAACACTACCCATCAAATTTCAATCCCCCAAATCTCTGCACCAAAAGCCTCTTCAAACTCCCTGCATCGTCACAATATCCCGCAATCAGTATTGATTTATCAGCCCATCGTTTACACGCTTCGTCTTGATCTGCGCTGAAGAGATCGATGGCATGGTTGAAGGATTTAGTTGCTAGCCAATCTAGTTCTTGGGTCGGGTACGGGATTTGTGTCTGAGTTTTGGGGTGGAGGTTAGTTTGTTTGTTTTTGTTCCAAGACGGGGGTTTCAAGTGACAGGAGAAGGTTAGGTGACCATAGGAAACGAGAAAGAGAAAGGGAAACAGAATGAAGAACGAGAAGAGGGGATGCGAGAGTAATTCAAAGACGTACCTCGGCAGCATCAGCAGCAAGCATACAAACCTGGTCGATAAGTTCCTCTGCAATCTTGTCGTCCGATCCCATAGCTGCCTGAAATAGACAACGCATGTATTTTGACAATTTGATGGTATCGAACTCTTCCATTTCCCAAGTTTTGTTTGTGATTTTTTTGAGAGTCAGGATTAAGACTGTGATTAAAAGGAAGACGTGTTAGTATATAAGTTTTTCTCAGAGCAATATTGCAGATAGTAAAGGAAAAGGCGGCAAGGGAGAAGGGGGAGAAAGGGGAGAAAAAGAAGAAGCGAGAAGAACAAACCTTGAGTAGGAGCCTCACAACTCAAAATACAATCCGCCATCAACTCGTAAACCCTCATACTCTTACAAACCCCTGATTTAAGTATAATCTCTCCAAGTCCATCCCAATCTTTCAATCTACATGCGGCCTCAAAATCAAACGCAAGTAGAACAGATAATTTCTTCAACAAATCTTCGGTAATTTCCACTTCCAACTTCTCCAGCTTTTCCTGTAATATATTATCAAAACTCGCTACATGTTTCCTCAAATTAAGATAGAACTGTAATTGTGATTCAACTGTTTGTTCGGCTCTTGCAACAGAAACGAAAATAGTCGCAGCACAGAAATTGCAAAACATTTTTCGGAGTGTAACGTCCTCATGAGCATCTTCACCAATATCTCGAGGGTAGCGATCAATGAAGCCGATACAGCAGGCAAGCAATCTAAGGGATTGTTGTGGTTCCCAAACGGAAAGATGTTTGAGGGATAGGTTGTATGCGTTTCGGGAAAACCATTCGAGTTCGAGGATTGTCCATGTTTCTCGATTGAGGGATTTTTGAATGGCGTTGAGTGCTGTGATGTAATGGTTAGCATATTTTATTTTAAAAATTTGTGAATATCTTACTCTTTTCGAACATTGTACACAATTTCTCAATGTTCTCTCTGGCGTAATTAGTTGGTGTGTTCTCGGCGTCAATCATACCAACAAGTAGAACAATAATCATCCTGATAATCGACGGAAGACGCACATTCTCTTGCGCACCATATCCACACTTATCTAGTACCAACCAGAGAGCATCCAAAACATGCTTCTTGTTGCCAACTTGTTGTGCATCAAGAACACAAGCGAAAAGCAGGGAGGGGTCCTCGGTGCATGAAGCCACCCTTTCAAGACATTCTGCTGCCAATTCGACCTCCTCACTTCTGATTGCTATTTTGTACATAAGAAATCGTGTCAATGGCTCTTCTTTCGCGCAATCGGACATGGATGTGAAGATATCGCGGGCAGAATTGATATCTCCTCGATTAAGGGAGCAGAGAAGAAGCTTCCTATCTATATATTAGCCATGACCACTCGTCAGAGAATAGGTACAAACCGAGATATCTTAGCCATATTAGCCTCTCCTGGTATTTTAAACAATATATGAATTGCAAGATGACACCATTTCTCAGTTGCTTCATACTGCTTTAGTCCATAGTTTGCTTCTATCTTCTTCCAGATCAACTATACCAAATTAGTCCTTTGTCTGTTCAATGACCGCAAGGTCACAAACCGTATGAGCAGCCATAGTAGCCTCGACACCGATCGACTTCTCAATGTTCTCCGCAATCGTCGTAAGGAATCCAGCAATAGCAGCGAATAGTTCTTCAGTTTCTCTT
Organism: Botrytis paeoniae; assembly: GCA_004786145.1. Lineage (NCBI taxonomy): Eukaryota > Fungi > Ascomycota > Leotiomycetes > Helotiales > Sclerotiniaceae > Botrytis > Botrytis paeoniae. Next base: position 51,860 of record PQXI01000142.1, read on the forward strand.
CCACTAACGCCCATCCAGATCCTCGTAAGAAGAGCCTTCTCTAACCATTCTGTCATAGTCACCAACTCTTTGACTCGTAATCTAATCATCTCATCCAGAACTCTACACGCCAAACTCGGCGCCTTTTCATGAAGTTTCCGAACATGAAACATGAACAATCGCAAATTCGTCGGATTAAAAACAAGAGTTCGAATCATCTTGTTGAGAATAGCACTATATGTCAAACCATCGAAAGTTTCGCTTGGAATCTCTGTCAGAAGTTCCAGTTTTAGAAGCAGAACTATCAATTTATCTCCAAGTTCGCACTCGAGAAGGTCGGTCAAGTCCTTTGCCCGTTGTATTGACTCTGGCGTTTTAGTCTCCAAGAGTGCCTTGATGAGTGATTGAAGAATAGATATTCGCAATTCTGTAGCATCGGCGCTCAACTTGTCCAACTCATCATCACTTAGAACTTCATAAGCACGCTCCAACCATTTGACAGATAAAGCATGCTGTTCGTTCTCGAGTAGTGCCTTTCCCATCTCATATAAGGTATCCGAGAGACTTTCAGTGGTTGTATGATCAAAGAGTTCCTTGGAGGACATAGATTTGTTAAACATATGTTCAGCGAGTTGCATATCATCCTGTCGCCATGCCTATTAAATACGTTAGCAGATAATACGTAGTAATATTGTGAACTTACCAATAAAGTTCTAAGAACAAAATATTCAGCAGTAAATCTCGCGCAGACTTCCCTTTCTTCTGAAGTACCAGATGATTCGTATGTACGTAGAAGTTCCTCACTGTATCCCGTATATCCTGCAAGCTTCTCCAAGACTTTGACGGCATAATCGATCTTCTGTCCATCTATTCCGCATCTAAGTATTAGCGATAATCCGCAGAGTCTGGCACTTTCCCTCAAAGACAAAGAAAGGAGGTATACATACCCAAGCAGTCTTTTCCGGTCTTGATTCCCACTCTCATCATCCTCAACAAGTTTCCCCTGGACTTCTCTCCTGTCTCTTTCTTTTTATCTCTACCAGTACCCGCTTGCATGTGAGCGACAGAACTCCCACACTCATTCGCACAATCCAACACTAGAAAAGCGAAAATTCTAACCATAATCAGCACAGCTCTGAGCTCATGCCTTTTATCCCAGGTCTTTAATCCTCCATCCTCATCCTCATCATTCTCCGCAGGGAGACTCCTCTTCAACCTCGTCGCAACATTCCAAATCCCCGTCGCCTTCTCATCCAACTCCTGTGCTTTATCCCTCGCACTCGCACTCAATTTCGTCGGAAATGTAGCAATATTATTCTCCAATTCGTTGAATGTACCATTTCCATCAATAGTTGCAAATGTGAAGTTGAATACATCCCGAGTGAGGCTTGTATCTAAGGAATTGAGATTGTTTTCGAGTTTTTGTGCAAATACTGTGAGTTGAAGTTTGGTTTGTTAGAGCTGAAATTAGAGAAAAGTAAGAGAACGTTCTTCCACAATAGACTTCCCCCACGGCAGTGGCCCCCAGAGGGCCAGCGGAGTGTCATCTGCATTTCTATTAATTGAACAACATAATGTCTGCTGCCACCTTCCCTACCCGCCGACCCTGAAGCCACCAGAGTATCATTCCAACAAACTAGAAAGACCGATCCTATCTATGGGGGCAAGCCCCCAAACCCCCATAGCTCGCTGCGCTCGAAAAAAAAAAGGTCATTTCAATATCTTCATACCCTCATACTCACCCTTCAGCCTTTCAACTCTGCAGCTCTTCAAGTTTCATACCATCCACGCCCCCAAACAATATATGGAAAGAATCCAAAAACAGAGAAAAGCACAAAACTCACCAAACAACCCCCTCAACCTCTTATCCTTCACCTTCTCAATCCCCATTCCATCTACCTCAGTACCTCCCATCCCAATTCCTTTCCCTTTCCCTTTCCCTTTCCCTTTCCCTCCAGCAACCCCCTCCTGCCGTGCAACACCAGCCCCAGCCCCAGCCTTCTTATCTCCCGCCATACCCATCATAACTTCTCGTGCTCTCTTCTCGTATCGCCTTCTTAATTCCTGAGTATTCGTTTTCGTCTTCTCTTTACTTCTCTTGATGTCTCAAATTTCTTGGATATTATTCGAGAAATCTCAGATGGAATTCTCTACACAGCACTTTATCTATTTAGAGACCTAAAGAATCAAGTAGAGAAGAAGGATGTCACCAATCCTCTTCCCTCCCCATTAAAAGTAGAAAATAAAACAGTACAATCATTCATTCGCACCGCTACTTAGCAGCAATCTTTTCCGATTCCGAGACACTCATAATAACATTAATTTGGTTGAAAAAAAGAAGTTCATAAAAAGGTTGAAAGGTGAAGCTTTTTCATGCTTTGCTTTGCTCTGGTCTGCGAATATACATCCAGACTAGGTAGGTAGTAGTAATTGACCATACCTAGTATTTACCCGAACAATCCCACCCCCAGAACTCCCCCCGTCGCCCGCTTATCAAAACCATTTGATCCAACCATCAATCCACAAAACCTCTACATTGCTATTCATACCCCCTTTCCTTCACTCCCTTCCCATTTCCTAGAATAGAAATCTGCAGTTCCAATCTAATCCCGTTATACTAAATAGTATTTCCAATTCCAATCTCTACGTTATGCATCTTATGTACGTACTCATCTAATAAATACCAAAAAGGGTTGGAGTTTCTTCATTTCTACTTCTTTACTCTCCGTCTTTCATTCATGTTCCCATACCATAATTTAGATATATCACCGCTTAACAGGATCTTGAGGCAAGAAGTTTCCAACAATCAGAGATGGGCTATTTGGATTTATTGTTAGTTCTTGGTCTTGGAAATGCTGTCCATCTTAACCACGTTGCCTTTTTGCTGACAACCCATTCTTCAATTCCCTCAACCCTCCACATCAAGGGGCCCCAAAGAAGAAAAAGAATCAAACTCACATCTTATGATCATCCCTCCTCACATTAAACGAGAAACAACATTTAATCGTCGGATCTTTGCTCTTATCATCCGGATTCTTTAACGAACAACTCGTCAAAAGTGCTTTCTGATTCAAATCGAAAGCTATAGCTCCGAATTTCTCCCAATAATTAACTAGTGATTCCTCCGTCAGGATTTCGTGGAGTGCTATTTTTCCCTAATCATAGAAAAATGTCAGCCGCTTGAACAATAAATAGGGTTCGGAAGATAGAATCAGCCACAATTGCAGCATCCTCCATATTTGTCTTTGCCAAGAACGTTTGAGTGCGAGTGTGAACGAGAATGAAAAACTTCAAAGTAACTTACATCCCGTAATTTTTCAATAGGAACATGTATTAACTCAGCCATTTCCTTATTTCCCCTGAAAATCTCTCCCGTTCTCCTCCAACAACAAGCTGGAATGGCCATACTTGCAAAAACTCGATCATATTCCATCAAACTCCTTTCAAACCACATTTCCACGTAGATGAGTTCAATATCTGTCAATGCTTGCACCTTTTCCCTAAATTTCGGTCGAAAACGATCCAGTTGCCGGAGTATTTTTTGCTTTGAAGCCGGCTGCATATGTCCATCCATATAAGCCGAGAGTCTCGCATACCCCTTAACATAATTGAAAGGCTTCAGCATTCCGGCGTCGTACTTTGCCCTTAACAATAGTTGCATTCTAACTTCGGGGACATCGTTACCAGTGGGATCAGCCGCTTGAAGGTAGTACTCGCGGGCTTTATCAATTGGTATGACGCTCGCTGGTCTAGAAATCGAGTTTCCTGGTGGATTCAGTCCTGTTGATGGACCACTACCTGAAGCCTGTTGCGCCCCTGATGTGAGCGTGTTGGAATTGCCTCCTGATAACATTGAACTAGCTTGATCAGAATAAAAATTTGATGTGTCTTCTGTACCTAGAGCTTCGTCGTCTAGAAGACTATTATTGAGGAAATCGTTCAAGAGATTGTACTCGTTGGTGACTTCCGGTGCGTTGAACATGTACGATGGATGGTAGTTATGCATATCTTGAAATTGGTTTTGCGACCCAAGCCAGTCATTCGGATACCCAAGAACTATAACGAAAAAGGATTAATACGTGCCCAATATTTTAGAGTAATCTCGGAGACATAAGAAGAAAACTAGGAGAATATAAAGCATCATACATTGATTGTTGCTGCTACTATTGAGAGCATTCGCTTGTATTCCAGAAACCGGTGTAGGCTGGACCAGCTGAAGAGGGACACCGCGGGATATTGCTGGTGCTCCAAGACTCAATTTGTTTTCCTGAACTTGATCTTGACCTTGTTGTTGTTCCGCTGTGACGAACGAGTTATTTAGACTATTGTCAAGAGAATTTTCGAGCTTAAGACCTGGCGGTGTCCCTCCCAGCTCATCCGCTGTTCCTGCTGTAGCGTTGTTGTTATGGTGATGCTGCTGACTCTTCGCCGCTGCTTTCTTCGTGGTCGACTCCGGTTCGCGGGGCTCATCATGACAAAGATGCCCAATTCCACGCTTTGTACACCTCGCGCAAGGTCGTACTAAATCGCATGTCATGTGCTGCTCAGGGACAATACCGAATTAGCTGTTGGCCACTGTCATTTCAATGTCACGCATAACGGTATGCAAACACCCGTCCAACCCCCCCTTGTAGTATAACCCAATCGAGTACTCACAGATCGCCGACAGTATACACAAGCTATAAAAGACGTTCCACAATTAGCCAATGTTTCAGATCATGTAATTCACATTTGGAAGTCGTTGATTCCCTTGGGAAACTTCTGCATACCATGATTTACTTTACGCCTCTTCTTCGGGCTCTTGTTTGCGCCAGCAGCTGCAGATGATGCCGGTGGCTTTGCATCCTGCCCATTGTTGGCTCCATTTTGTTCCATGGCATCAGAGCCTAAGTTTCATAGGGTTCCATTGGATTGTGACGTTGCGCTGGTCGATATTGAAGGGGTGAACGAAGGTTTTGACAGTTGATAAATTTATGAATTAGAAGGATCCTTTCAGCTTGTCAGCTCAATTCACTACCCATCACACAAGAATGAAAATTTACCTTGTATTAATTGATTATTATAGTAATAAATTACTTATCTGAATTGTTGGGTTAATTTGTGTTGCAAGATTTGGGTTAATGGAATTATTGAATTGACGTGTAGAACGCGGGGCGACGGCAGCTACTGCAAATTTCATCGTGAAGCGAGGTTGATCAAGGGTGGTCTAGGTCTAAAAGATACTTTGGTACAAAGAACAAATGAATTGTAGATCATTATAACTACATACTTATCAGTGCTCAAGGTGCGAATTTTGGGTATCTAATACAATAACTATAAAATCAATAGCCACACAACACAAAAATATTCCAGTGGAATGTTCCTCCCAAACTTAAACACGTAATCCCACTTTCCTTCCACCGAAACCGTTGTGTCTTGCACCAATAACCGTTTTTATGTCTTTAACCCAAAACAACGTCATTGTACTGATCGAGATCGAGATGACTGAACAGAGCAGCTTGTACAGAAGCTTTACTCTTAGCCATAGCATCGGTGATACCTTCAATCTGTTGTAAATTGCCTTTCATACTGTCCACGTGACCATCTATGCTTTTAACAATGCCTTCAAGATCTTGATATTTCGAGGCCTGGAGAACATATTAGTTGTGTATGAGGTTTAGAAACAATAGAAACTTACGTTGAGAGTTATTGAGGAAGGAGCTTCGTTCTCATCTATACCGACATTATCGTTGAGTACCTTTTGAGTGCTATCAACCTCGAATTGAAGCAGTGGATGAGCTTTTCGAGCGGCTTGTCTTCTACTTGTCGCTTCATCCTTTGCATTTGCCTCTAGTTCCGCAAGATATCTCTCCTCACTCTCGAGTAATATCTCCTCTTTCCTCAATTCGGCCTCCAAAAGGTCATTTGAATGCAAAATTGGTGTAAGTTTATTCTCTAAAGCTCGATTGTGATCCAGTATCTTCTCAAAATCAAAATCGTCTTCTGGATTGGTTCTTATCCCTTTAGGAAATGGCATACCCTTTCGAACTCTATTCAAAAGTCGACGGCCTATCATTTGTATCGCTGTACTGGCTTGAGTCTTCTTACGTTCATCGCGAATCTGTAAGACAGCTGGTCTTTGTACATCGATTAGTAAATTAGAAATCTTGTCCAAGCATCCCGGTGGTAGAGATTCCCATTTCGTCTTGATAGTTTCGTGTGTCACACGCCGAGTAACAGCTGCTAGGTGTTGATACGAAGGCAGCTCTGGCTGTTCTTGCTCGGCCCGATTATCTTGTGAATCTTCCACACGGCGACGTTTAGTTTGTTGTTGTGGTTGCTGTTCATCAGTATTCGAATCCTTCCGCTTCCTTGTGAACTCGGAATTATCTGGAGGTCCAGCTTTCTTGGTTTTTGGCTTTCCAGCCTCCGGTTCATTGGTTTGTGATACATCTGATATTCTAACATGCTTCTTCGACTTCGATGGCTTCGATGGCTTCGATTGCTTCTCGGATGCTTCTTCGACATTCTTGGAAGCCTTCTTCATTGTACGAGCTGGTGCTGATGATTCGGGCTCTGCCTGATGGCGCTTTTGTGATCGCGTCGACTTGCTCTTTTCGGGCTCAATATGATCCCCATTGCTCTTTTTCTCTTGATTGGTTGCAGTACCCATATTTCCAGTCGCAGATCTTCCGCGCTTTCTTTCCTCTACACCCGTATGCGACGCCTTCGATTCGCCCTTGGTCCGGCTTCCCGTCGCCGCGTTTTTTGATGGTCCATTACTCGCTGCACGATCAACGACTCCCACAGCAGGTCTACCCCTCTTCTTCTGCGGCGCCAGGGAACTGACCACAGTTACCGTTTCAACAACATCCGTATTGCCATACCCACTCAATATTCCTCCTGTGTTATTCGTATTTTTTCTTCCTCTTCTTGTTCTTGAGTTCTCATCTTCAACCTCGACCTCAATATTGCCCTGTCCCTCATCGTTCTCCCCGTTTTGTTTCGCGGTCCCAAAACCCGGTCCCAAAGAAGATCGTCCCCTCTTCTTCTCACTAGGTACACTCATTCCCGCCGGAACCCAAGGTCTTGCCTTCTTTGCAATTCCTCCACCTGTTGTATTTATATTTGGACTTTCACTTTGCGCATGTGCCGTACTTTGACTGCTAACACCCACCTCCCCATTCCCATTCCCATTTTCATTTTCCTGCACCTCCCACCAATTCGACGGCCTCGCTCTCCTACGCTTTCCTTCTTCTGCCATATTGATATCGTAATGGTATTGTGTTATTGTTGTGCTGTAATCGTGGTGTTCTTCGCCCTTCAACTTTCCATTCCCCTCAACCTATGCAACTCTGCGAGCCAATCACCTCGCTTCCTCGCACCCTCAAAAACCTCTTGTTGCACGTCTGGTTACACAGCCAAATATGGGGCTTTTTGCAGATCTACACTTTTTAGACCAGATATCGAAAGAGGAAGATGGCGCGATCTCGAAAAAAATTGTCCCGGGGATTTTGACCGAGAATTGTGTTGTCAATTCTTCGGGGCGTTTTCGATTGAACACAGGCAAAATCGCGTCGAGACACGAGATCGCGTACATAAAAGCGCACGGATAATTTGTGTAGCCTCGGCATGATTTGAGGATTTTTGACCTTGTTGGACGCGCCGTCGTGTGTGGGTGGAGTGAATTTGATGGGGTATTCTCTGAAGTGACCGAGTTGAGAGAAGAGGATTGTCTGGAATGGGATGGGTTGATTCACTACTCACTATCTGTTTCATTCTACTTGATTTCGTTCTCTATTTCACCTTGAATGTATCGAATGTAGATTTTTTCACGATAACATATCAAACAACAATTAAGGAAGCAGGCATACTTTTTGACTGACCAGACGAGTATTTAAAGACCATTTTGATTCATCCATATCCATAACTCCAAACAAATGCTATTTTATAAGTCATTACTCTTCCCCATCTCCCCATCTTGATCATGCTACTAAAGATCCGTTTATCTCCTTGGATGACCATTCCCCCTTCCTCTACCCCTAGGACTCTTCATAACCCTTCCACTACGATCTCCACCACCCCCACCTGATCTCTTCTCCTCACCCAAACCTCTCCTCCCAGCATTGAAGCCTCCTCTGCCACCACCCCTTCCACCTCGTCCTCTATCACCTCCTCTTCCGCCCCTTCCCCTCTCCCTATCCCCACCAATGCTCTTCTTGACAGCCTTCACCTCATCCTCATCAACATCCATCTCATCATCCTCATCCTGTCCCTTCCTGTTACTGAACTTAAGTCTTCCACCTCTACCCTTCTTCGGGGCATCTCTACCCTTCAATGCATGAACATAAGCGCCCACACCACCATCTTCCTCTGCCGGAGTATCGATAACCATTTGATTATCATCATCACTATCATTACCTCCGAGCAACAACTTACCGTCCAAGTCCACCTTTGCCTTTGTTCTCGTGATCGTTCGCGCTTTTACAGGTTTGGTGGTTGAGATACTACCAAGTGCTTTGCGGTCAAGCAAATCAAGTGGCTCATCATCATCTTCCACGATATATTGGTTCCCGCCAGCAGCCTTCTTACCGCCCTTCTTTCTTGATTTGCCGAGGACTTCATCATCTGAAACATCAGAACCAGAAGATTCGGAATCACTTCCGTGAAGAGCCTCATCATATTCATTCTCGAATCTGTTTCTTCTCTTTCCACCAGTTTCCTCCTCGTCACTGTCGTCACCTGCTTCCTTGGCAGCATCCTTATTTCTCTTTCTTCTCTCACGAGTCTTGCGGATATTGGTAATGAGCTTTTTGTCTTCTTCTGGACAATATTTGTTGACAATCTCAACACCAAAACGACGAATCATACGTTCGAGAATGTGCTTGACCTTTGCCTTGAAATGAGCTTTATGCTCATGACTCCAGACCATGAGATTAGGAATGAGGCTTTCAAGACGGGGAAGCACAAGAGAAGAAGGTAGAGAAATGACACAGACTTTGACAAAGCCAAGGACACTACGGACAATTTCACGATTGTTGGATGTAAGGAAAAGGTCCATAGTTTGGACGAGATCGCTAACAGTTTCAGGGGATAGAGATTCGCGGAAGTTGTACAGGATACGGGTGAGAGCAGTGATAGACGCAGATACCATGTGAGGTGTGCTGCCGGCAAGACCGGCGCTGACCATGGTAAAGTATTCCTCGAGGGTTGCGGTTACAGATGGTGCATCATCGGGCATGTGGGATACCTTGCTATTGTCGATAAGGGCTCCAGAAGATGAAGCAATCTTCTCTCCCATCAGAATGAGGAGATCAAAAGCTGTAGTTCGAGCACGCTCATTTGTTTCCTTACATGAGATGACGACCTCGGATAAGATGGCTGGGATGAAGTGAAGAGAGTCGGCTGGGAGGAAAGGAATAAGGACGGAGATAGCAGCAAGACGATCACGCTTTGCTGGTGTGGATACCTTCTCAGAACTGTTCAAGAGGAGCTCCTGAAGATCAGTGCTTCGTTCTTGTAATGCGGCCTTTCCAGTTTCCGACTCAGCAAGACGAGGAATAAGCTTATAAGCCTTTTTCTGAAGTTGTGGGTCGTCATCCTTGACAATGATAAGAGCTGCCATATTGAAAAGAGTGCTGAAACTATCTCTTGGCAAGTAGATGGAGATTGTAATAACCAAATCCATAAGACTGTGACTCGTGGGTGGCATCTTGTTAGCCGCATTTTGTTGCCTTTGCTTTTGCTTCTCTGCTTGAGTTTGTGCACCAGCTTCGGCGAGCGATGTTCCTAATGCTTGACTAACTCGTTCGAATGTCTCCATAAGTTCTTGAGTAGGGGTGATACTAAGGAATGCGTTAATACATTGCAAGATGAAACCTCTGTATTGTGGTAATGTTTCATTATAGACATTGAACAAAACAGAAAGCATATTGCTGGCGAAAGTAGCCAAGTGCTCAATGTTCTTTTGTGCAACGGCCTTTGAAACACGGCTTTGGAGAAGCAAGTCTTCCTCTCCTTCGATGGCGATAATTGCTTGATTAGACTCTATTAAAGTTTGTAGAGCTCTGCAAATATCTGAACGTAGATCAACTTGTCCATATAAGATGTTGACGAGTATTTCCGCGAGTTTGATGTCAAAAGCTTCAGTGAGATCCAATGGCAAATCACAATAACCAGGGAGAATAGCCCAAATTTGTTTGACAATAGTTTCGAAGATCTTGATGTCCATTGTCTTTTCAGCAGCTCCGTGATCGCTAACTCTTTGTAGCATTGCTTGGCTCAATGGCTCGAGTTCAGTCCGAAAATGTTGAAGATTCGTGTTACTGACATAGTCTCGTAGAATAGGTAACATCCAGGCGCGTCCAGGTTGTCCAGCTTTTGGTTTGATAAGATTGAGAGGTAAAATGCTAAGAACTCTCTCTGGTCCCATAGCTCTGATAGCTTTTCCAAGGATTTCATCCGCTTCCTTTTTGCCAGCGAAAGACTCGCTACCTCTGAGCTCGCCAATTGCACGAACAACTTCGGATAAAATTGGGTCTGCTCTCCATCTCAAAGCGTCAAACATGGAACCCATGACATTGAAAGTTTCCATCCAAGCAGCTTGATACTTAACACTCAAGAGATCAATTGCACACTTTGCCAACTTCTCGAGGACTTTCTCATCAAAAATCGAAGGCTCTGCAATAACTGAATCTGGGACACAATTTGCCATTAATGAAATTAAACATTCAGATGCAGATACTCGAATGCTGTGTGATGAAGATGACATGAATCCAGAGATCATTGTGAAAAGTTCAGGTAATTTTGCAAAAGTCTCCTCTGGCTCCAATTGAGCAGAAACATCATAACCCCGCGATAACACAGCAATCCAAGGAGGTAAGAGTTGAGAATCGTTTTGAGAAGGTCTCAATTCAGAGATCACTTCTAAAAGTCGAGGTAACTTCGATGTCGCAGTTTCGTTTGCCATACCCTCAAATATCATCTCGAATACTTCGAACGAAGTCATCGCCAAATATTCATTGCTAGATTTCGAAATATTCAACAAGACCTCGCACAATGCCTCAATCTTCTTACTTGGCCATCCTCCAGATGCTCCTGCGACAGTCTTAACTAATTGTAATGCGTGGATCAAAGCTGGTTCATGTTCCGCAGTTGCGCTGGTCTTTCTCTGTTTCCTAGCTTGATGCGATTGGGCCGCCAAATCACTCAAACTTCTCAAAGCAGTTTCCGCACACATATCCGCCGCAGGATGATCGAGAGAAGGACTTGGTGGAGGATTCTTCAAAATATTTGCAAGTGCTTCTTGCGCACGCTTTCGGATCTTAGGTCTGTGATCTACGGCGAAATTTAATAATCCAGCAATCGCCCTTCTAGGCCCAATTGCCATGACTTCCAATTCCCATGCCATGGAATCTTGTGCGAGTAATAATGATTCGAGACATCCTATCGAAGGTCTGAGGAGAGGAGCATCTGCTTCTGGTAATATAAGGGCGGGACCGAGATTTGTGAGAATTTGAGTAAATTTTGATCGGAGGAGTGGTTGCGGGGCAAAAGGTGTAATGATATCGAGTAAATATACAACAGAAGTTGTTAAATCTTTATTAACTTCTCCATCTTGAGGACAAGCCTGTCTTAAGAGTGCCAATAATGCGGCAAAATATCCAGTTGGAGTAGCTTCTGTTTTCTGATCTCTAAGTGTATCTTCAACCGCAGACAATACAATTGCAGTCTAGATGTCGATATCAATCAGTAAAGTTCACAACATCACCAGAGGTATTTCCAGCATTGAAAATCATTGTACATACCTGTTTTTGATTTTGAAGCTTCGGCGAGCGTATCTTGTCGAGCTTTTCTTGTAAAGACATTGTGAAAGACCTTTCCTAATTACTCTTTGCGCCTTCACTGCCGCAATAAAAAAATCAAAAAATGCTTCTGATAAAAAAAAAGTTTCTGATAATCGATAGCGATCAGACCAAAAGTGTAAGGCTTACCGTAGCTAGCGAATAGCGATAGAGATAGAGATGACATCCACTTTAAGAAGCATCAATCCCAAAAGAGATTAGCAGTAAGCGAAGTAAGCAAAGCTGGGGTCATTCGAATTGTTGATTGGTTCTCCCTCCCTTCACATCCGTCCCATCCCCCCTCGAAAAGATGCTGTGGAGCTTCTTTTGAGTGAAAGGGTACTTCCAGGTATCTCGAGGGTATCCATTAATATTAATATTTCCATTAAAAACCATCTGGCCTCATCATCACGCAAATTGGAGAGCTTCATTATAAACGATATATAAATTTTTCTATATTCATTTATAATCTTTGTAAACTCACCATCATATATGATTATATATATTTCGTCTCTCCTTTCCTCAAATTTCATCTTTGATTCGATCAGCTCATTCGCGAAAAGTGTTATCGCGGCGCATTCAATTAGCTATTGCCAATCAGCGCAGATCTCCAGCCTAATCGCAGAAAGCTTCCTAATCAGAAACCTGCTTATATAGTCTCTGGATCCCCCCTCAATTCTAACAGCTTCAACCCCTCAATCATCCATTCCATAACAAATCGCCAAAATGCGCATTCCTACCGTTTCCATCCTTGCCCTCCCTCTCCTGGTCGCAGCGCAAGAATCTCCTCTCGACCAAGCTAAAGCTCAAGCTCAATACTGGTTCGGCAAACTTCAATCCTATATCCCCTCTCCAGCCTCCGAATCTCCCCTCGAAGCCGCAACTGCAAAAGTAGGCGAAGCAAAAATCCACCACCTTACCCTCGATACCTGGCAAGAAACCATCCGCGGAAGCGTCACTCCCGAGTCGTCGCTCCCTCAAGAATGGTGGGTTCTAGCTACCGGCGGAAACAAAACCTGTTTTGGTCTCTGCGGCAAAATCGAAAAAGGCTTCAATGAATCCGCTGCCCTTTTCGCTGTCGACCCCACAGCTCCTCACATGGCAATGTTGAATTGCGACGAACAACCCGTTCTTTGCAATTCGTGGGGCGCAGGACCACCACACTTGTGGACTATGGAAGTTGGGGCTCCAGGATCCCCAGTTCCTATTATCACGGTTCCATTGAATACTACTTCTACAACCGTCACTACATTCACCGATTTGCACTCAACTAAATCGTACAAGAAAAAGGCACCTTATGAGGGTTGGTTCCACCCTTTTGATGGTGAACTTGCGCAATACGGTGCCGCAGTTCCAGTTGGATACGTACTTTGGTTCTTCGCAGTTGTTCCCAGCTGGATGTTCATGATTGGTGTTTCTTTCTTGAGCAGAACCATCATGTAAGTTTTCTCTCACTTTCGGATTCTAAGCATCCTACTAATAGCAATTCTAGGAGCAAGCGAACTCTCGGTCCACAAGGACCTGCAGCAGCAGCTGGAGCTCGCCCACGCGCTGCTCCAGCTGGAGATGGAGTTACCTACTAAGAAATGTTTGTCATGATCATAAATTTGGGGAAGACTGCAGTGGAGGATCCAATTCTCATATACTATGCATGTTTTCAAAGCGGCAGGTGGCTGGAATGCAATTTACGTAGCTTATCAAAACAAATTTTAATGAATGGAGAAATGGGTATCATAATTGTCAAACCTTACGCCTTGCTAATTCCTTGCCATGTCTACTATGCGTGTGAATGACGCTCCGCTGGCCCCCTGGGAGCCACTGCCGTGAAGGCAGACTATATGGAAAGGGAATAGATACCGAAACCTCCAAAGTGTGTCCTATATATGTCTTCACCCTTGGTAGTGATGCATCACTGCAGCCTTTGCAGCTGTGTGAACGCACTTGGCTGTTCGATCCTCAATGCGCAATGCGCCCGTCTTTTGCCTCGTCGCTGGTCATATCCTAAAACGCTGCGAACCCTTATCACCCTCATTTCCCTCACTGACCATATCGCCTTTCCTTTTCCTCCAGAGCTTTCCACTGGTAATATCTATTCATGTCCCATTTATGCCAATCACTTTCCACCGACTATCGCAGCAGCCCCCTCGACTCTCTCCAATCCTTCTAAAACCTGTCCCCTTATCCCTGGATTCGCAAGCCGTCCGTATCTAAGATCACTTAGCCCACCAACAGTATTCTTCATCTCATTTAATAATTCTTCGGTTTCGGCATCCAGTCGCGCGATTTCGTCTTCGAGGTCTTCGACTGCTGCCTCGAGGGGAGGGAGGATGGAATGGAGGGAGTGTGGATGAGAAGATGGGAGGTTGGATATTTGAATTGAGTTGGAAAGCTGGGGTTTTGTTAGCTGTGTTAATTGTATTTGGATGAAGGGAAAAAAGGGAGATAGAAGGAAGGCAATTGTTGAAGAAAAGAGAAAAGGGAAAGGAAACAACTAACAGCTCGTTCAACTCCCACCTCATCATCCTCTATAACTCTCTCATCTCCTCTCCTCCTTCTCACAACAGCTCTCTCCATCGCGCTTCCTCTTCGTACTTCTTGCTCGATTGCTGTGGAAACATTGTCGATTATTTGTGCGCGCTGAAGCTGGAGGTCCCGGTAAAGAGTTCGGATAGCAGGGGATGATTGGACAGCGCGCGGGAAGAGGAGAGTGAAGGAGGCGAGGGAGACGATTTGAGGGAGGGAGGCCGGAGGGAGAAGGAAGGTGGTGAGAATTTTTTGTTCGGTGGGCGGCATTATGGTGATTGGGAAATTGAGGAGAATTTGAAGTGTTTTGTTTCTAATGGCAGATTGTAGAGAGTTGATCTGGACTGTGGTAGAATTCAATTGAGGCTCAAGGGGTAAAAAGCATTGATGTATTGTTGAAATGAAATCGGCCAGAAAGCTCGGAATTGAGAAAGCAAACAGACGAAAATGAGGTTATACTCAAAGACTCAAACCCTCAGATCATTAAACCCTTCTGGAAGATGTCACCTAAAACATGGATGAATTATTGAACCTTAACACATCACATAAACCTGGGGTACATAAATTAAAAACACGCGTGACACGTACTTTTTTGTCAAAGACGCGCTTGCTTTGCTACTTCTCGGTTGTCTTAAGATGCAGACAGAAATGGAAATGGATTTTCTAATCTTATCCAACTCCCTTTCTTCAACAACATAATCATCATTTGCACACGACAAATCTTCTAATTCTCCAATAACTTCACTTCCAAACTTTGGTAGTATTCAGATATAGCTTTGCTGTCAAATCTTATACCTCATTAGCATTACACCCCAAATACTTTATCTAATACTTTTTACATTCATCAAAATCCCTTATTAGATCGGACCGGAAATCATGGCACCATCAAAATCTGGACAACCTGTCGCTCCCTATGCGAAAGATGAAAAAGTTCTTTGCTTTCATCATGATTTGTTGTATGAAGCCAAGGTTTTAGACACGAGACCAACAGAAGATGGTTCTAGCTGGCAATGCAAGATTCATTATAAGGGGTAAGAAATTCTCTCTAAATCTTGATATATAGCTAGGTATATATGTACCTATATACTATTAGCTTTTTATAAGGAGAAAACGTGTTAACATAATTTTTTTCTCAAATAGATGGAAAGCAACGTAAGTTAAATTTAAATTTGAATTCATTAGAATCTTTCGGATCTTTCGAATCTTCTGGGTTATCTGTTTCATTATCTTGATGAAAAAAGACGATTGGAGAGAAGAAAGAGAAAGAACGCACTTCTACTCGTCTTTGAGCTACTTTCCAAAGCTGGATGATATGTAGCGAGATAGTTGAACAGTTGAGTATACCTCCTCCTACCTTCCTTGTAATCCCAGTGAAGGAGCCTTGGAACTTGGAACATATACAACCTTCGAAACTTTCATTACCGACACTGATAACGATATACTTTGTTGAGTTCGTGTGGTATGGTATTTTATTGTATCGTATCATATCATATCATATTGTACAATTCAAACAACTAAAATCATTTTCAAATTCAACTCGATCTCAATTCCCCCTTTTCCCCCAATTTTCATTATCTGTATCAACATGTCCAAGACTTCCCCTCCAAGGCCATCACGATCCCTTCGACCTCGTATTCGTACTTTGAAAGAATCGGATGGCAATTCGCCCAAACCAAGAAATCAAGCAGAATCTAACCATGATAACCAAAATAGTTGGGATGATTGGGTACCTCAAGATCGAGTAATGAAGTTTAATGACGATAATAAAGAACTTGCCGCTCAACTTCATCAAGAGATGAAGAAGATGAGCCAGAAGCCAAAGTCCGCAACTTCAGCAGGTGGTAAGAAAATTGGTGGACGAACAAATGGATCGGATTTTGGGTCAGGTCGTGGTAGTGAAGAAAGACATGCGAGTGTAGCAGCTCAAGGGGGTGGAAGAGGTGGCCCAAGAAGAAATCGTGATTACGATCTTGAACAAGTAAGTTTTATTTATTTCTATTGATTCCTTTGATTTTTGATACTCTGATATTAGGATTCTGAAATCCTAAAATCCCCAATTCCCCCCCATATTGTTTTATTTATTTTTCCTTATTTTCACGGTGTTTTTGGAGGGTTCAATAATTATATCAATTTACCACAAGAGGTGGTATAAGAGATACGAGAAGTGTTTCCAGAATGGCTAGTTTGACCTTCTCTCAAATTTTGGGTTCTCGCTTGCCAAATTTGGAAAATCGAAACATCCTCTCTCTTCTTCTTATTGTTAAAGTTGTCGCCAAACAACAATATAAATTGATTCCCCATCAATACAATCATTTCAGGAACTCAATACAACGCAATAAGAGAATTATCAGATTGCTGGGCATTCAAAGCTTTTCTTTTGCTTCCGATCGCTACCAATATTTGACAAAATTCTGTTACTGCGCCCTTTTCAATCACACTTCCAAGATATTCAATTTCTCAAACTTCAATCAATCACGACAGCAAAGTCATCAAGATCATCCTTCAAATATCACTTCAAACCTTCCCTCGAGAACTTCTCAATCATGGGTCCTCCTATTGTACCAGCTGTTAAGGCTCGTGCGAAACGTCTTGCAAAGAAAATCGGCATTCCAGCTTCTCAGAGTAAAATCCAGAAACCTCAGGTCACCAATGTAAGTCTCCCTCCACTCCTTCAATAATTCAATCACTGATAATTATTTAGATAAAAGAGAAGACCAAGGCAAAAACCAAGGTCAAGGCAGTCGCAAAGGCAGTCGTAAAGGCAGTCAATAATTTGGCTGCACCACCAGTTAATGTACGAAGAAGTGCGAGAGAGAAATGTCCAGCAAAACCATATGATCGCTCAATCGTTGATTCTGGCAACTTAACGGTCATCAAAGCAAAGCCAATAATGAATGGAAAGAACCCAGATTGGGCCAATCCTAAGAGCGAGCATTGGCATGTTGATAAATTTCTCAAAAACGACTCCATGGTCCCAAAAACAAATCTGGATGCAAGACCACCCAAGGATTTTCAATTCATCTTCAACAACTCCATTCGAAACTCTGAAACATATCGACCAGACAAATCTAACTACGTCTATAAACCAAAAGAGAAAGCGGCTCCAGTTCATCCTAAACTTCAAGCTCACATCAAAAAAGGTACCGACACCAAACCTTTGCGCCAGTGGTATGCAGATTACGAGCCTGGACAAATCAATCCTATCGCTGGTCGATTATTTGATGATAATCAATTACCTCCCCCACAACTAAAGCGAAAGAGACTTTTCCCTTTATCATACAGTGAAGAGCGCATAGAAGAGATCATGAAGCCTCCCCCAAAGAAGCCCAGGCTCATTCTCAACAATGGGTCGAATAAATCTGCCCTGAAGAAGACTGCTGGAAAGGCCGTCTCAAAGACCGCTCAAAAGGCTTCTCCAAAAATTAATGGCACAGCTGCTAGCACAGAGATTGAGAAGAAAGTGAAATTTGAAAGGGAAACGAAGAGTACCTCTGAAGTCAGAGGAGAACGTCTTATCAAAACCACCAAGAAGATGTTACCACGCATTTTGAATTCAAACATTGTCATGGAAAGACGTGATTTTAACTATTTACAGGAAGAAAACTTTCATAATCGACCATCCATCAACCTTGTCATCCCCGATCATATCAAAGCAATTCTTGTTGATGACTGGGAGAATGTCACTAAGAATCAACAACTTGTACCATTACCCCATCATAAATCTGTCGATCAAATTTTGAATGATTGGCTTGAATTTGAAAAACCAAAGAGACCCGTTGGAAGTGCCCAGGCGGATATCCTGGAAGAGATTGTCGCTGGTTTGAAGGAGTATTTCGAGAGATGCCTTCCTCGCATTCTTCTGTACAGGTGTGTTCATTCTGAGGATACCTCTACTTGTCTCTAACCGGTTACACATAGGTTTGAACGTCAACAGCACATGGATTTCCGTGAATTATGGGATGATGATTCATATCCACAGAGCTCTGCATGTGATACCTATGGTGCTGAGCACTTATGCCGTCTTTTGGGTAAGACTTTCATTCCATTCCTTAAAAACACATCACTGATAATATATAGTCACTCTGCCTGAACTCATTGCTCAAACCAATATGGATTTACAATCTGTTAATCGTCTTCGAGAGGAACTTAGCAAGTTGACCAACTGGATCGGCAAGAATGCTAAAGATTACTTTGTCACTGAATACGAGACACCTGGCGCAGAATATGTTGACAAGGCTCGAAACCCCAATTAGAGAGTTATGTCTTGCATTGGAGGTTGAAAGATGCAAACATGCAAAAGTGAATGGATAGGTGCAGATGGAGATGTATAATAGCATGGAATGGAGAATGGCGCTTGCTTTCTTTCTGGCTTTTGTTTTTAGGGGAAGAAATGAATCTTGTATTACAGTGGGTGAAAGCGAAGATTCAATCGAAAGTTGAATTTGGGGAAGGAAAGGAAAATTGTTTGGCAGGTTTCTGCTATCACTGCTGTTTGTTTCTGCGAATAGCGATGGGAAGGGAAGGTTTTGACGAACCAGCATCTGGCGTAGCAGCACAATTAGACAGATTAAGAGAGCATACATGTGAAAGAATATGATTTGAATGGATGGATCATAGTAGATTCTAATAGGTGGTATTGTTAGCATGGCAGATATTTGATTATGCTTAGTTCAAGAACCCTTGACTTTGGTCTTGAGCTGGTAGTTTAGCATTACGATTATAGATTACATGACTTCTCATCTCAGCCTTGTTTAGTTGTGTTCGAACTTTCGATTCACATGTGGACATCAACTAGTGCATGTGAATCCTCTCAGTGATATGCATGTCGGATCTGCTCAAGATGAAGACAAAGAGGTCCACAATTCCACGGTACATGTGAGAAGTTCAGCTGCAATTTGTAGGGTATTGATATTGGAATTGAAGTTCCCATATTGTAAGTGCGATTTTACATCCTCGCCACCCTTATGTGCTTTTTGTTTGGCAAATAGCTAACTATGCTTTATGGTACATGTGTATGTATTGTGTACAGAAAGACCCAGAACTCCAGTTATGTGAGAGCGGTTTGAGCGAAGTGTGAGGGTGATGCTATGCAGGTAATGTGAGGTGGGTTAAAGGGAGGGAGAAGGTGGGAGGAGGAGGACGATTGATATAGCTGCCATCGTGGAAGGAAGAGAGTGGATGGGGCTGAGTTTGACTGCTTGTCCTCGCGAGTAATGCGTATCTATTCTGCATTGAAATTCTCCTTGATTCCTCATACGCATTGAAAATTATCCCAATCTCAATCGCAAATATAATGCAGACCAACTACGTCCCATCCCCAAATCGCATGTACAGATTTATATATGGTATCGCCCTCTCAATTCCCAGTGTCTCCAACCAGCCCTCCATTCCAATCTTCCTTTGTTTTCTTTTCAATCATATCTCTACTCCTATTCCCACCCACTCCATCCCTCTCTTCCTCAACCCCTCAAACCACACTCGTTTCCAACTCCTTCTCAACAACAAACCCACTCTCCGGCCTCCTGCTCTCCCTCTCTTCCCTCTTACTCCTCCTCTCCTTAGTCTCCTCTACCTCAACCAATTCCTTAACCTTCATAATCTGTCCTGCAATATCGGAAGAAACAGGATGATACACACTGCTCGTTCTTTTATGCAATCCTAAGAACTTCAACACACGCGAGGATTTCTTCGGGAGACCAATGGCAGATCGAGTGAGGGTGATGCGGAAATAGGATGTTGGTGTAGGAGGAGGAGATTTCTGCCAGGGCTTTTGGTGGAAGACTTTGGTTGAGGATGAAGAGGAGGGAGTGGTGGATGGAGAAGTTTGGGAGATGGCTTTAGGTGCGTTTTTGCTGATTTGGTGGAGGGTGGAAGGGAGGGGTTTGGATGAACGGAGAGCGCGGGCAAGAGGGGCCGCAGTGGTGGTGGACATTGTGGGTGCTGGTTATGTGGTTGTTGTGTTTTTGGGTGTCTGTGAGGGAGGTTAGAGGGGTTGTTCTGAGATGAAGGAGAGGAAGAAGTGAATGCGAGGAGTAGAAATTGAAAAGCGCAGCGCGCATAAAGAGCAAAGGAAGTAAACAAATCAACACACCTTGTAAATATCAGCACAAAATTCAATGGCTTGTCCCGCACTGTAAATGTCGCCGTTGCTAGTATATCGAAAGTTCAATCGGGAGAAATAAATCGTAAATATCAAACCAGGATTCTCGGGAGTCGGGAATTCTTTCCACCGTTACATGCCACGCTAGTCCTCGTTTTGGGATTATGCACGTAATGTCTCATACACCATTGAACTTTCTATTGATTGCACAGATTTTTGATTTGATTTCTATGAACGATTTCCCAGGGATTTAGAATTGCTAATAAAGCTCTGCAAGAGCTATACTTTTCTATCTAGTCTTAAACAAGATCTGCGCGCATAACCCCTACTCCCCTCCTTCTTGAGCTCCTGTAGCTCCCAAACCACCGCAAAAATGACAATGGATGTCTCCTCCATCAAGCTCTCCGATCTCCTCCACCACCCCGATGATCTTGATAAAATCCCCGCCCTAAAACTCGAATACACACGCAAGAAATCCGCCGTCGATTCGCAATTGCGTTCTGGTCTGAAAGAACAACTCGAAGTTACTCAGGCGGGTATGCATGGGATTACCGATGGCCAACGAACCGTTCAGTTGATCAAGGATGAGATGATGAAGATTGATAAATTATGCGCAGAGGCGCAGAATATGATTAAGGATTTCCCGAACATTAATCTGGTGAGCCAGACGCACAGGAATTTCATGGCGGTAGAAACGATGCGCAGGAATTTGGTGGATTTTAATGAGAGGTTAACGAAGGTGGAGGAGCTTTTGAGAGAGGATGATGCGGATGAGGATAACATGGGGAATTTGCTCGCGATTCATTATGAATTGACGCAGTTGAGGAATATTAGGGATGATGCTATGGAGCAGATATTGAGGGCTGATGATGCGGGTCTGCAGGGGACATTGGAGGATTACTTTGCGAGGCTGGATGATACGATTGATTGGTTTGATGAACATATTGGGAAGGTGGCTATGAATCTGATAGAGGTGGTTGTGCAGGGAAATAGCAGCTTGGTGGTGAGGTTGGCGGTGGTTATTGAGGCAGAGGAGAAGAGTGATAAGAGGGTTATGGCACTGCAGGAGGCGTTGAAGGATCATAAGGAAATGGCGGCGAGATTTAAGAGTATTACGGATGGGGCGAAGAGTACGAGAGGGTACAAGGAGAAGTTTTTGATGGCTATTAAGCTCAAGGCTGAAGCGGACATTGAAGGAACTAAACAGACATTTTTGGAGGACCCCTCGAAATTGGAGAAGGGTTTGAGATGGTTCTTCAACGATTTGAATGCGGTTAAACAGGGAATGGTACCATTGATGCCGAAGAAATGGAAAATCCTCAAGACATATGGGAATATTTATCATCAATTGATGCATGATTTTCTCATTGATATGATCGACGATAAAGAGACGACCCAGGCGAATAATCTGGCGATATTGAACTGGCCGGAAAAGTACTATACGAAAATGAATAAGCTGGGGTTTAAAAAGGACGAATTGAAGCCGCATGTTATAGATGGAAGAGAACAGGAAATGATCAGGAATTTCGAACAAATCATTATCAAGTACTTGGATGAATGGCTTGATCGGATTTTCGCAACAGAAAAGAAAGATTTTGATGGGAGGAATGTGGATGGTTCGAATTTGGATCAGGATGAATATGGATACTTTCGAACGAAGAACTTGGTCGATATGTGGCGTATGTTACGTGAACAGATTGATGCAGCAGGCGCTAGTCAGAGGATGGATATCGTTGAAGGGGTGGTTGATATCATGATCGTGCGGCTGAAGACTCGTCAACAAACATGGCAAGAGATGCTCGATATTGAAGCCGCGAAATACTTCAATGCAACTACTGAACTGGAGGGGTTCCAGGCTCTACAGGATTGGCTTGTTGCTACTGCTAATGATCAAATCGCTTGTATTGATGATAATGAAGATGAGGGACGATTCGGATACCTTACGAGCTTTAGACAGAAATTCGAACCGCTCGTTTCAACTACATACCTCGAACGAGTAGACGTCGAGATCACCGGCCTAAACGATGGATATGTCGATCTAAGTACCCATTGCATATCCAAATTCGCAACCTTGATCTTCGCCGTCGATTTCAAAACCGTCATGCCGGATTTCTTCACACCAAAATGGTATACAAATACAGCTATGAAACAAATGATTGTTACATTCGAGGAATATATCAATGATTATAAAAATGTTCTTCATCAATCACTACTAGATATCTTCATCGAAGAACTCGCCATCGAACTCCTCATTCAATATCTCGGCTGCGTCCGCAACAAAGGCGCGAAATTCAAGAGAGCGGATCCTTTTAAAGATAAAATCTTCAATGATGTCTCAACAGCCTTTGAATTCTTCAATAGTAATACGTATCTCACGGAAGATGTAAGGAATATCATCGTAGGTAAATGGGCGGTGACTCAGAGTTTCCTTGAGATTCTGGAGTGTGAGAAGGGAGCGGTGCAGGATGTGGTAGAGGGGTTCAAGAGAGAATATTGGGATTTGCAACTTGGCTGGGTGGAGGCGGTGTTGAGAGCGAGAGATGATTTTGATAGGAGTATGCTTAAGGGGGTGAAGGAGAGGTGGGGGAATGTGATGGGAGATTTGGAGAGAGGGGGAGAGACGATTATGGCGAGGGTTAAGTAGGTTCAGTTGTGATTGTGTTTATGGGCGTATGTATGGTTGTGAAGTGTATTACTTGAAATGGGAAAATGGTGCGGTGTGATGATGAAGCATATATGCATGCATGGAGATGGAATCACGGGTTCGGATTTGTGATTGAGCGTGGAGTTGGGCGTTGCTATCTTTTCTAAGAAAGATTAAATCCTATATCTATATATATCATCCCCAATGAGGGAAATGATGAGAAGTTTATGCATAAACAGAAAGTCAAATAAGGCGTTGAAAGATGGTATTACCGTTTGAGTTTGGGTGAATGGCCATAGTGATCTAACTATCTTGATAGCTAGTAGATATCTTACTGATCATTTTCTGCGGATAAGAAAGAATTTTAAGTTTTTTGCTTCCGTACATATTTCCATTGCATGTGCCTAAATCATTCCGAGCCTGTGTTCACTACTGGTGAAATACACACGTGAACCAAAAACCAAAAGTAGGAAATGATAATCAAAGTAGTGAGTGAAAATCACAGGAATCAAGCGAATGTTTGGGGAAAGCATGGGATGGATGTAAGGCACCTAGAAAGAACAAATCTCTATCCTGTGGATTCGTACAATTGAGATTCAGGGTTTCTAAGATAGTAGTATTACCGACAGCGTGATGATGGCAAACCTGCCCCAGAAGCATAATGAGTCTCGTATCTTAGATCCAGGTGCGCCGTGCAGTATTCCACTGCGAGATTCTCAATTCATACATCTAATCTCTTTTCAATCCTCCAACTTTCTCACCCAGCACGTCATTCATATCGCTCTCCACTGACCCAGTCTTGTTTACAGTCATGTCAAGGTTACCGTGCCCCTCTACTATAACACTGTTTCCGGTTGCATGTTCATCGCTGCATCCGCATTCCGGGACCATAACCGCGTTTCTTAATGTGTGTTTCTGAGTGAAGCAAGGATTTGTTTGGTAGAGGATGGTGATAATGATGCATTGGCATGCTTCGTAGATGTTGTTCTGCTGGCAATAGCTTATGAAATGAATGCCGGTTTCTGTGGATATGTAGCTGAAAGCTCCGAGAAGTAGAAGAAAGACGGATAGCCCTGTTCCGGCGAGAGAGGATGGAAAAGGCGAGTCTCTCCAAAAATATGGTTTCTGTGGGGTGTGTTGATCGTTATGGAGTTGAATCAGGGGTCAATATTTGTAGCTTTTGAGTTTGAAGCTAGGCTGGGAGGTGTGTCGGTTCTGCCTGTCGAGATGGTATTCTCGGGGGAAAAGAAGGGATTTCAGCGTAAGAGATTGACTTTGATCTGTACGTGAAGTATTCGGGTTAAGGGGTGAGTTAAGAAGCTTTTATTCATCTCGTATCACTTCCCATTCGGATATCCCCATGACAATCTAACCAGTCCTTAAATAAGATATTCCTGTATCCGAGATCATCAGGCAAGAGGCTTTGCAATATGTATTATAGAAGGTGAATACTTGTTAAGTCAGCAGTAGTCGGATTTGAGGAAGCAAATCTCAATCTATGTGAGTTCATTAATTGTGCCATGATTCCAGATATCCTCCGTACATTCGTATCAAAGAATATTTCGCATACGTTCCGCAGTCGAATGTAGATGAAGTTCGTTGTTATCGAGATACATCTCAGCTAGACGCACAAATATTCGCGTTAGAATAGTGCCTTGAGAGTAGTCAGAGTTTGTGGGAGCCTGTTGCAGTTGTGCTCTGTTTTCCTAGAAGACTGACTGAAACTTGGAGAGCAGATGATGGCATTGCGAGAAGGTTTTCAATGGGTTATGCTGATGGGACCAATTGGTGTTGACGGTTGACGGCTGGTGGATGTCGAGGAAATAATAGAGGCGGTATCAGGATCCTAAGGACGAGTAACGGATATGCGCAAACTTGGTAAAACTGGGGTCCGGCCATTATGAAAACGGCAGTCAATGGACTGAGTAAAGACTTTCAATAGGAAAATCACAAGAATAAAGAAGATAGTAGAGACATGAATGCGCCGAGTGTTTCGGGCGGATATTGATAAATTCGTCACGGTCATGTAGCTTCGAAACATTCAATTGAACCCTTGCCTGCTCGATCTATAATTACAAACAATAAATTATCAATAAAACTTCAAACCTTTAAAGCTTCCCGATGATGAACAAAATAGCAATGATGACAAACAGCGCAAATAAAATGACAGAAATCGATTCATCATGTTTGGACACCGTGAAACGCCAACGAGAATTCCTCCCCAGACCCGTCAATTCTGATTCGCATGAAATGGAATACATTTGATCGTAGAACGAATTGTCTTTCGATGAAAGCGCTCTCTGTCTCCTGGAATGATGTTTCGAAAGCGGTACGCCCAGATATATGAACGTTTTTAGTAGAGGTGAAGACGCAAGCTTTTTAATTCCGTGATGTGCTACAAGAGCGCCTATCACCCTATCACAACATGATGGCTAATGATCTCGACGGCTGCTGTGTGTTATTCTTGAATTGGTGGAACACATGAAGTTACATTCTCGGTCGAGAGATAATCCGGAACAGTCATATCATGTGACGTTGCATTGTCATGTGAGCCAGGCTCTCCTTTTCGGAATGATCTAAGCGAAGACGACGACGTCAATACTGTGATTCGAAGATGTTCCCGATCGTATATAAACAGGACAATCTCCAAGTCAATAGCCCATTTTTCGAACAATTGCATGGCCCGTAGAATCGGACTTTTGACTAGAAGTCATGCTTAGTCAAAGAAGTTGTATAGTTTGGAATTCAAGCTAAACCAACAAATTAGCGTTAACGCAAATGCTCACCGTAGAAAGTGATCAAAGTTTCTCATAAAATTTTGCTTCACTCATCGAAAAAACATCCAATACTTCAATACTTCGATTTCACGATCATCGACTTGTACACTCAATATCATCCGAACGTCCTCAACGAATATTGCGATGAACCTCACCAATC
Source organism: Botrytis paeoniae (assembly GCA_004786145.1). Taxonomy (NCBI): domain Eukaryota; kingdom Fungi; phylum Ascomycota; class Leotiomycetes; order Helotiales; family Sclerotiniaceae; genus Botrytis; species Botrytis paeoniae. The sequence continues at coordinate 77,865 of PQXI01000142.1, forward strand.
CCTTCCCCATTGATGTTTCCTGTACATCTATGATGAACTGCATAGATGACTTACTTGATGGACCTTGAAGACTCAGACGAATTTAATCTGTATCCTTGACTCCGCATATCCTGGACAGAATAGACTAAAAGTGCCTTCCGCGACATGGAGCTTAGTCGCAAACCTTATTGTTGATGTTCCTGGCAATCATATTTATCGTTATCTGCAAGAAATATAGAGGAGAGATCAGACTCCCACTGCTTAAGGTTGGTTCAGTCAATGATAGGCCAGCCTCTTCTAAACCCGCGTGGAAGTCAGACTGTGAATTGATTGTCTACGCCATGCGGAGGCCTCTTCTGCTTGTATTATTCTGAGAGATTGGTACTTGGTGATATAATTGGTCTTTTTGTTGGAAATAGGTCTGTAGGAGGAAAGAGAAAAGATCTGGGGTTCTCCGGGATAGAAAGTCTATGAGTGTTTGTGTGGCAGAAACTTCGAAGGCAATAAAACCAAAAATCTCAACGGATACGAGTGTCACATTTTGTTTAGATTTGGCACTTGTCTTCAGTTTTATACACTTTCATACCTGAGATGAAGAACATACAATTTGTCTACAATGTCTGGTTATTATATAGACTCTTTATAGTTATATTCAAAGGTGATGCTTTATCCAAGTACAAATAATCTTTACCCAGGTCGAAGTGATCTTCCTTTGATGTGGAGCGAAGTCTAGGACTGAAACTGAGAATCATGGCTAGCAAGGGGTCTTTTATGCAATGGGAGAAGAACTTGAGGTAAGATTTGACAAGTGTGCTATGAGTAATGCTGAAAGTGTGAACCGAAATGTCGGCAATACGGTTCGTGGAGAAGGCAGCTGTCATCCCTTTTCGACAATCATGCAGTGGAGACATGATCAGTTACATAAAGAGCAACTAGATATCACAAAAAAAGATGGTAGAATATGTTTAGTGTGTAAGAGAAAATACGATCATGAAATTGACTTCACTCTACGTTGATACTTGTCTTGCCAATCTCAAAATGATGTTACAATTGCGTTTTTAGACATACATAATGATGCAAAACACTTTTCTGTAAGAAGAAACTTAGCCTTCGCACAGATGGAAATCAAATATGATAATGTTGGTCTAATATGTACTCAGCCTTAATTGAGATTTCACTACAACCTTTTATTTTTGTTCCACCGAATTTCTGACATTTAAGTCTTAGACTTCCACTCAGCTTCCCGACCTGCAACCTGCAACTGCCAACACCTGGTGCACATCATTCTTTCCGATCACCAATAGCAACCTCGATCATCAACCTTTCCTTTCAATACAATGGATAACGACGGCATAATACGCAATTACAACTTGAATCACTTCCTCACACCTCTCATAGATGTCCCAACAGCTGCCGAAGAAGATACCAATACAGATATTTTATTCACGAGCCTAGTTAAGCATATACCTCTCCAACAGACTTCTCGAGATGAGTTGAAGAGAGCCAAGCCCGTCCGTTGCGCCGATGATTCTGAATTGGAAAGAATCTGTAGCTAACCCGAAACATACACAAGAGAACATCAGATTGCGGATCTATCATGGCACAACGAGGCAGGATATGCGATGACGGCAGACGACTTCTTCGACCGTGCACCATCCACCAATAGTTGCTTGATATCTGCAAGTCAAAAGAAGTCTTCAGATTCTTTGAATATTGGCAACGGCAAAAAACTTGATACATTTACTTGTTCTTCGGGTCTCCCTCCATAATTGCGCTTGAGATTTTTGAGAACTATGGCCTTTATGCCTCGTGTTGTTGCCTTGCAAGAGCACTCAGTTCATAATGCAACACACGAAAGATCAGTCTGTATACAAACAACAAACGCTGCTGCCAAAGTACTCCAAATTAATCACGAATCTCGTACGGAAGCTTTGAAATTTCACAAACTTTCTTTTAGAATTCGGGTACATCACTTTAGAACGACAGAATATTCCGTTCACGAAACGCCTATCATCAATGAACTCATCATTCATGCAAATCTTCAAGCAGTTACAATATATTACGACAAATGGCATATTCAATTTCAAATTGAGCCATCTGTACAAGAACTTCCTAGTTTTTCGTAAATGAGTAGCCATTTGAGAGAGATATCTAAGTCTGCACACAGAGCTGCTTTTAATATCAGTCATTCAACCTCAAGAAATTGCTTTTTCATTATCAACAAATTGATTAGAGACTGTACCGCCCTAGAAGAAGTCTTGCTTGTTGTTAGAATCAAAAACAGCCCATCAAGTCGTACATCCTCTAGGCACTTAGAGTTGATGGAATTAAACAGAAATGAAGTTCAGGTCTACTACGAGAGATATCTTGGGGTGTTCATCGAGCTGTGTAACGAAGTAGATAATCATCATCAAAATATCTATAAACGGGCCAGCAAGGCAGATATAGGACGACCTGGAGGTCCCAGAGTCAGAGCTGTTGGATTGATGAGGGACGGTGTACGGATTTGAGGTGCTCTGGGAGTACGAGAGAGTAAAAGAAATTTGCGATGGAAAAAATGATCTTTAGAATATCGATAATGAAAGCATGTTTGTCTTAATTATGGTTAGTTATGAATGAAAGCTTCTAGGGGCCCTGCTAGACAGCAAGCTGCATAAAAGATGGTAGGTAATTAGACTAGATGGTTTGGGCTCAACTATCAAGCCTTGGCTTGCTCTTTTTGTGGCAGAGAATAGCAAGAACACCTATTTTTTCTTTGATAGGTTAGAGGTGGGTGAAGGGAAGACACTTCAAGCTGTACACAATCAATCAATTCAATCTCACTATTTGCATTCCAATCGTGATAATCTGTTTCGACGACCTCATCAACTCTTTTGTACGAAGGTGAGGTTTCAAAGATGTCTCCACGTTAGTAAGATGAGCTTAATGAACTCTTGAGTTTAAAAGTTATGTATGCATCACGTAGGTAGGTATACTTTGTTAGTGAAGTAAACAGAACCTTTAGTAGACCACGCACATGTCTCTTTAAGCTTTATCCATTGCCAACTTTATGCCCAAGTTATTCATGCAGGTGTTTTACTTTCATTGCTTGCCAACTTTTGTTTCACATCTGCAATTGCCATTACTCATACAAATTATCGTGTATGCACATAAAAAGTTGTAAAGGGTTGAGAAAATGATTATCATAGTTGAGGGATGCAAAATATTCATCTGAATCACCTCCCATCAGCATTTTTATATCCCATCCTCGAGTATTTTTAAGATCTAGATCTAGACCAAAAGAGTATCAAAAGTAAATGAGATGACATTTGCAACGTTCCCGAGTGCAAATTATATTCCCTCAGCCCAAAAACGCCCGTACATCAAGTTTGAAAGCCATCACTAGGATCTTCCTCTCAAACTTCGTAGAGAATTTTCTCTGAGTTTGCTACCCCTTCGCCTTCACGTTGTAGTCCCGTACGTCTCACTGGTTGTATTTCTGTAACAAAGCCAGGTAACTCCGCAAACCCTTCTGGGATCTCTAGTTCTTGCAAAGTACTATGAACTCTCGGAGACTTCGGAACCCTCGGAACTCTATGAATCCCATCAGCTCTACTGTCGTGTTCCTCTCGCTCAACAACATTTTCCCGACCCATCTCAGCCATCTCAGCCATCAGATCGCCCAAAGAACCTAAATTGGGAGGAACATATTCGGTAAGTGGAGGCATTTTTCTTCCTCTTCGTTGACGATGCTTTCGCAGAAAGTACCAGCCGAGCATGTAGATACATCCTAGCAACAGCAAAACAGCGAAAACACTCAAGACTATAGTGGTGGTATGTTCGTTTCGAACGCTTTTTTTGTTTGCCTTGTCGATAACAGTTTGTTCCGTGGGTGAGATTGTGATAACAGCCGTGTAAGCACCCGAAGTCAAGCTAGCAGCCAGACTCTCTTGACTAATGGCAGATTTCAATGCACCCTTCAATATTGGATCTGTCGCGGTTGCGGCAATTGAATTCCAGCTAGAAATCTCACTAAGAGCAATGGCAGCTATTCCAGTGAGCGGCACAGTGGGTTGTGCGATGGAAGTCAAGGTTCTAGTGGTAGAAGGTACGATATGAGTTACCGTTGGTACCATAGGAGTTCTCGTCGGTACAACGCCCAGCGTTGAAGAGGGGACGATAATTGTTGAGGTGTGCGTGATTGTGATGAGTCTTCTTAATGGTTTGACTCTGCACTGGGATTAATCAAATATGTCTGTTGGAATCTCTGATACAAATTTATACCCAGAGCTGACATCCTGAATGTCAGAGGACTTTTCACCGTCAGGGCCCGCACCAGTAAAAGTCCTTTCGAATAAATAAAGAATCGCCATCTGTAACAAATAGCTAAGCTTAACAAATACCTCCCAGAATAATTCGCAGGACTGACCTTTCAAGAAGTTTGAAGATGGATGCAGAGAGAGTTGAGAGCCAGTAACCAATATTCTTGAACGGGAACCCCCAGTTCCGCTTAGTGAAAATTCTGATCCAGATAATTCACCAGTTCACTAGATATCTAGTTCAGGCACGAATTATCAAAACCATCCGATGCTAGACCATCTAACAACTGGTTTCTAAGATGAACGAGAACAAGTTTTTGGTCTCGCCGCTCTATTCAAGTAACATATGTCTGGAAAATTCTGATCTATATGATACGCCGAATCAGAAAGTAGTCAAGTTAACCGTTTCGTATCCTTAAAGGATTGCCCAGAATAAGTCTGCTGTATCGAATGCAGAGAAAGACCGAAGTGTTGGCGCAGAACTCACTCTTTCTGGGCATTCTTTGGCTTGAAATTGGATGACATGTTTAGAATATTTTCTTTTCAAAAGAAAGAAGTAGTGCTGAAACTTCTAAGCTTGGTCTGTAAATATGCTTCAAATATTTCTCAAAAGGTAAATCGAACAGACAAATTGCAAATTCGTGTCTCCTTATCGGTGCTACAGAGTTCAGTTCGAGTGATCAATTTCTGCGAGGAATCTTGTCCCATCACTCCGTTCCGTTACAATCTGTCAACAGCTTGACGTAATGTATCATTGCTAGTAATCTGCTTGCAAATCATCCATCGTTACTGATCTTTTATGGGGTCAGCGAAACCACTTGGAAGGGAAGTCTATAAGTTTTAAATTTTGTTGTACATAGCAGTGACAGATAAACTCCAAATCTTCAAGCAAGCCTACCAAAACCCGAAGCCTTCCCTATCTCCTGCGCCGCAAATTCCGCACGTAGATACCCGTCAATCTCATATCTACCATTTATTATCTCCTCCCTCACATCAACTCCCGAGTCGGTCTCTCTCGTCGTATAACTCTGGTAATCAAAACTCGGCATCTATTCTAGTTGGTGGCGAGGGGTATCATTGTCGGGATCTAAAGCGGACAAAATGGCATGCGAATGAGATAGCAACCGAGGATAATTCCTTAAGAAGCAAAGTCTACTAGACTATCTTGCTGGGCGAGTGGATGTATAGTGCCGTTGATGTAACCCGAGATGACGTGGATGCCGCGCCGTCGAGCTTAAGGAGACTTCTATTTACGCAACAGGATGCCACACGAGACACCGGATAGTAACAAAGGCCCTAAGTTTAATGTAAAAAGAAGTAAAGCAAATTCTATGATATGAACAGAAATGAAGTAGCAAAGCCGAAAAGGAGGTAGGAATATTTGACGGCTAAAATGGATTGATCTACCAGACTAGTTTGGCGTGACCCTGAAGGCTTAGAATATGGCAAGCTGATGCCCCAGAAACATTAGATAATTCAAAACTTTACAGAGGACATGATAATCATATTTGCAGAGTCAAAATTTGGCGTAGAAGGTTTCACAACCAGTAGCTTGTACCGATGAGAGGGAAAGAAGATAAAAGCTCAACTGGTTCCTGATGCTTTCCGCCACCTCCTTGTTCGAGTTCAGAAAGACTATTCCCCTCAATCTCCTGCCGAGGACACTCAAGTTTTCCTTCTCCTGTCATCTCATGAACAGGATCCTTTCCGTCATCTTTCTCAGGAAGTATTGAATGGTCATTTCTAACTTCGGTTGAGGTTTGGTGCCTCAATCGATAATCACGGAGAAAGTAGAACCCTGCGAGAAGCATACACACAAAGATAAATCCCCCCAAAGCACCTGCGACGATTGCTGTTGTATTTTGATGAGGGGTCTCGATGGATAATTGAGTTGGTGATGGAATTGACACTGTCTCTTGAACCAACGACTGAGAAGTAGACGTGTCATTGGAGTTTGGGGTCAATGAAGGTTCAGGTACTGTTTCTTGCGCTAGTGAACGAGAATTCAGTGTCGCTAAGGAAGGTGACTCAGTAGACGATGAAACAGATGCTGCAATTACTGTTTTGCTGACGGTTATGTATAAATATATTGATGATACGCTTGCAGTGCTTGTGTATGAAATAGAGCCCGAGGCTATCATGGTGCTAACTGACGTCACAGTAACGTACGATGGCTCATGCAAAATCGCAGTCGCCATTGTCTGGACTATACTGGTGCCCAAAGACATTTTCTCCGACATGGTAAACTTCTCTTCGATGAAAGTAGTATGGAGATGTGAGTTACATATATAGTAAAATGGCTGCTTTCAAGCTAATGACGTGTGTAAGAAGAATTGATCGAGACGAAAAGGCTCTAGAGTGGAATTGAAATATTATCCGGTGCTTTAAGTCTATCTCAGTTTTACACACATGCCATCCTGCATGTGTTGGGATTCTAGGTCGAGGTTCATCGCATGCTAGGTCGCCAAAGTTTCTCCAAATTCGTGACGGTCTTCCCACATGAAACTGATTGGGGGCGGTCCTCCCCAGAATCCTTTTAGTCATTTGCTACCATTAAATTCAACTAAATGAGGAACTTTGGACCTCGCATCTATTAAGTGGTTGTTCACAAATGTTTAACATTCGATCTGCGGATCTCAATTTCTAATGTGCTAGTGATAGTATAATGAGTGCAAACCTCGAGGCAAAAATGGCACACAATACGAGGCTGGCCTCTATCTACATGCGCAATAGTATAGTTTCACCTTCTCATTCTTTAACCATTTAATCAGAATACTTATGCCCCATCTCAAACCTTTCTCTATTGAGCCTAGAACTCTCTATCTCAACTGGTTCCCTATTCATTCTTGGACTTTCCATTTCTGCTCTTAGAATTTCTCCTTCGATCTCAGGTGTATTCCCGCTCTTCTCCATTAACTCGTGCATGTGATCACTAGGATCTCTTACATCGAAACGCGGTTCGGTCTTTGATAGTAGAGCGTGTCTGTTTCTATGTCTACGGAGGAGCCATATTGTGAGCGTTGTTAAGGTAATGAGAGTAGCGCCTCCGATAGCACCGCCTACTATTGTGCCGGTATTGTTGTGAGAAAATTTGGCTTCATTTGGTGATACGGTTATTATTGTTTCTTGGGGTGTACTTGGCGTTGAACTGGAGCTGGAGCTGGAGCTTGATGCGGAAGTAGCTAATGAAGTAGAAGAATTTGAAGTTGATCGTGAACCAGAAGATGTAGAAGTTGCAATAAATCCAGATTTCAATGATGAGGTAACCAATATATCAGGAATTGAGGTCGTGCTGGCTAGTACGCTCATTGGGGTGTCTAGTGCTGACGCAAAAATAAGTACTGGTGCTGTTTGCGAGGTACTGTTGCAGGTATATGAAGTCTGGGTGCCAAGACTGGAGCTTGATTGATCAGACAGCAAGTAGCTTTGGCAGGAGTCTGTGGAACTATATAGCTATTAGTCCATCTTATCCACTTTAGATTGTAAAAAAACCTACCAAGATAATGTTACTGTGATAGCATTTATATTAGAATTGACATTGGGCGTACATGCGTCAGTGCATCCAGTGTCGTCTACACAAGCACCATAAAGCGAACAAACTGGAACGTTGCTACTATAGATACAGGAACTCCAAATTCCCAGAGGATATGCCGTTGTACAGGTTGAGTCTGTTCCCATATATAAAGGAGATTGCGTATATCCATAGTAATATCCACAACTAACACGTCCCTGGCCTCCTTGACGGCGACTGATATCCAGAGCCTGAGTCAATGGATGAGAAAGGGGAACATTAAAGTCATCTGAATTACCTAGGCTCAATTTCTCGTCCATTGATTGATCCCGTAAAGCTCCGCTTTATGAGGTTGTACAAAGCCAAAACTGACAACGTGGAAAGTGAAAGCCTTCTAGTAGCTGGTAAGTTTATCGACAAGCTTTTGACGTTTTTCCTTGGTTCTGGAGCAGACACCCTCAACTTGAGTCCGAAGAAGAATTCTTTCGAACGGCAGTTGAGAAAAGAAGAACTCCTAGAGCGATCTTCTTGGCTTGATAGATTACAATGGCATTAGTCGTTCCACTCATAAAAAGATGCCGCTGTAGGTGTCCGGCTAGACTGACAACTAATTTATCAGTTATCACTGACAGTTACTGCAATCGGTGAGCTCTAAATCTATGAAATCAAGAACATCTGGAAAGCTCCGCCGAAAACCGAGTATCAACTAACTAACAATCAATGTCCCCATCAAAATTAAGATGGAGAATAACATGAAGCTATAAATTTCGATGGTCATAGCTGAGGCTCAGCAATTTTTTTGTAGGCCCAGAATATACCAACAGTTGGTCTTACTGGAAGAAGTAAACCGTGTGGCACTACATTGCCAAGTAAGACATACACCAAAATCAAAAACGAGTTTTCAATCCGTGAGACCCCAAGGGTCTGTAATGGGCACCCGTTTTAGTGCGGATAACAAACAGATGTACTCCTAGCGAGCCCGATTGAACGAAAGTCTTAGAGGAAGAGCCCGAAAACTCGGTTGCACAAGAAAGCGAAGTCGGATAGGTTCCCAAGTGCTTGACAAGCCATGAGCTTAAAGTTGTTGAAACATTTACCTCTGTATTCACTTTTTAAAACTAATGAGAGAAACATTCTCGCCTACAACAATCATAGTAAGAAAACGCATCAGTAGTTCGGAAAAAGAATTATTGAAAACGTGATGCCAAGGTCGACCCGGCACACAAGCCTTACATCTTGTTGACAGGCTAGTTATGTAACGAACAGAGTAATATGTTGCACATATCCGGTATCTGGCTGAGTGACCTGAGAATTTCCCTAATAGAATTCTCGAAAGATTACAACCAAATCAGTCCTTGCCACATAAAATCAGGGTAGAATCCAAACTGATCGTAAAATGGATCCAAGTCAAACCATTATCGAGATGACCTACAAGAATCAAAGACATATACGAGTACCATCATTTGATTAAAACCCTGTAAATCCTTCATTTTTGTGATACCGAACGACGTTAACATAAGTGAAGAATTCCCAACTTCCCATTGACTATGCCTCAAGATTTTCGATAAGTAAATCTGAATTTGTGAGATTCTATACTGAATTCGATGCTCCCTTAAAAAATCGTACATTTCGACATCATTTTGGTGCCAGAATATTGATTTATACTCGAGATTTTGGTCCCAAAGCCTCGACTGCCGCTCTTCCGCATTAGTTCCGTTGTCTGAGCTCGCTTAACTCCCTTAGTTCCAGCTATCACACATATAAACTTATATCCGCTGGCTTCACAGCTAAATTCTTCACAACTTCACGAGTGAAGTTTTCTGATTATCTAACATCAACCACTCTTGACCGATTTAGAATCAAAGCATACTCCTATCATACTCACATTCTCTCATCCTACAATTCAACCATCCTCAAACATTGGTTAAATACTAGGTAATTATAGATCTCGGGCTTCTCTTTCCACACCCATCAAAACCAATATTCAAAGTTTTATTCCTCCGTGTATGGTCGGAATAATCAACCAACTGATTCAACGCTTCATTTTCGGCTGATCACAAATTCGGTCGACGGCCCAAAGGTAGTCAGTTAGCCAGTTAGCAAGAGAAGTCTCTTTGAAAGTTGGCTCTTTTGGAAGTGTTTGAATGGATTTCAATATATGATGCTGTGTATTCTAAATATTTGACGACTGCAGACAGAGATTGAATTAGGAGAATGCATTCTAGCTAAGACCCCAGACCTTCCCGCCAGATGAATAAGTGCTGTAAATTGATAACCCCAAAGTAACAAGGCATCAATAAATTTGATTCCGGTATCTCAATTTTGTGATGGCTAGTTTTTTAGTCCTTATCTGTATTTATATCTTCGGTCCACCAAGGCTGAGAGGAAGCCTCCTCAAACAGACTTAGGTGATTTTCCCGTTCCGCTGCCTTCTCAGTATTCTCCAATTCCGACATACACCACTCAAGCATTGGAATATTTGCATTCATGGGTGTTCTTGTCTCCTCCAAAGCCTTTGGCCCGTTGTCTTGAAAGCTTTGTAGCTATATCATTATATCCTTGTGCAAGTAGGCTGCCTGCATGGCAGTGGTTTCGATTCCGTCGAGCTTTTTACACGTGGTGCTTGCCCCATGCTGCAATAAATATACTACGGAATCATATGCACCATAACAGCATGCCGCCATAAGGGGGCTTCCGTGAGGACCACTGACAAGATTTATCTCAGCACCATGGCGGATTAGGATCTCCATATATTCCACCCTTGTATTGATTTTCTTTCCAATGGCTGCTAAATAGAGCGGCGCCATATCTTCCCCCATATGGCTCACGTATCCCGCGATGTTTTCTGGGATTTCGCATTCTCGGCTGAGCAGACTGTAATTTGGGTATTAGCCTTGTAGCATCAGGTGAAACGTGACTATTATAGTAGTCGAAGACAATAAACCTCGGGCGGACGCCTGATTAAGCATGGTACCCAATTTTGGATGCCGAATTACATCAATTTCGGGTAAAAGTTCGAGGATAAACTCTTCCTCGAGATATTTCAAAACTGTGAATAAGATTGGTATTGCTCTGTGGTCTGCTGTGTTCAAATTAATACCCAACCCCATCAAAGCATTTACCATTTCAGGGCTAGATCTTCGAATAGCAAGCAAAAGAAGGTCTTCTCTATTGTATATATCCGTCTCTAGGCTTGCTCCAAACTCATGCAAAAGAAAACCTGTATCTGGCGTACAATAAGCCACGGTCAGTCGGATTGGACTGTGATTTTCACCGCTTAGAGAGTTCACACTCGCCCCTGCAGATATTAGTACCGCGGATACTTTTAATTTTCCCTTTGACAAAGCACAATGGAGCGCCGTATCCCCATATTGATCACGGGCTTCAAGATCTGCCCCATATATGAGAAGCTCGTTTACGACCCGAAAGTAGTCATTAGGACCTCTTACCGCAAAATGCGACGCGGTAAGCGTAGGGTCATGCCTAATGCGAAGCCTGATATTATTGCTTGCGAAGAGTATTGGCGCCGAAAAGTATTCGGGGTGAGTGATCATGTTATGCTCGGCTACGAGGCACTTTTTATTGCTATCTTTTATGGCCAGGTAATGAAGAAGACTTTTGACGCATCCTATACGTCCATTCAATGCTACAGTATGCAATGAACGTAATACATGGTAGTTAGATTGCTGACTTTTAAACAAGATCTTTTGTACGAGCTTCGAGTCCCCAAGACTGGTGGCAAGATCAAGAGATGTAAAGCCTTGAATTGATTGGAAGAATTCGAGAGTTGGAGCGACTATCATGCACCGTCGTGAAAGCCCCGGAAGGCAAAATTCTGTGATAGAACCTTCAATCATTACTCCTTTATCAATCAGATAATTTGCTAGTTCTAGCAAACCTTCATGGAGGACTGTCACAAGAAGTGTGCAACCACAACTAAATATGCCTTTTGGACTGCACCCGGTCTGAAATAAGGCTTCCACATTGTTAATATCGTTACGCAATAGAGCTTCTTCCAGAGCAATGTGAATATGATCATCTGTTTTGACAGTCTCTTCGGATTTCTCAATAATTGTCAAGAGGGGGGCTATATGGAAGTCAGAAAGAAAATGTGGCTAGTCTTTGATTCAAGAACAGCTTTGGTGCCGTAGAAATAGCTCTCGAATCAGGATTTGAATTGAAATACACTTACCAACTGGTGATGGTGAATCATCTAGCGCTTTTATCATTCTATCATCTTCATATACCAATCTTGCGACCTCAATTGGAGTCGTTCCATACACATCAGCGGAGTTGGCACTAGCGCCATGAGCCACAAGCATTTCAATAATAGAAATATTTTTCCCAGCTAGAGCAACGGGCAATGGCGTTAGTTTAATTGGACCTAATATTCATTGACATCAGTTCCGAGTCTAAGGAGCGACTTAACCACGCTCTCGTTGCAGCCAAATATGGCAAAGAATAGAGGTGTTAGACCTAAGCTAGCTCATGCGTTGACCTCGAAACGTTTTTGAACTAGGCCAAATTCTAAAACTGCAAGATTACCATGGAATGCTGCTACGTGTAATATGCTGAAATTGGAAGTTGGTTTGTGGTCCATGTGTCAGGATAAGACTCCGAGTCAGTAGCGTCAGGAGTGATACCTGGTATCCAGCCTCCGAGAAAAGTTTCCTACCGGTCATCAAAGGCCTCTGGATGCCAATTATCTGTACCAATAGAATCAATCAACTTGCAAATAACTTCCGTTTTGGCGTGCTCGATTGGATGATATGGCTGGTCAGGCTTTCCAAAACTATACATCACATTTTCGAGATGAGCTCCATGTGCTAAAAGTACTCTTTTCCTCCTTTGATAGCTGAAATGATTGGGGTATATCCGAACTCATCTCTTGTCTCAATACTCCACTCTGGAGAAATCAATTCCTCTACTACAGCATCTGATCCATGGCGGCAGGCCAAAAGCATCAATTCGTTGTCACCAAAGTCATCCCCGGTTTTTGTCCAGAAATCATGGATCTAATCAGCTCTTGACTGTCTGATGAGTCAGTGCAAAGCTCTTCAAGAGGTGAGATATTTGTCCCAAAGACTTTCGCACGAGCTTTGACATCTATACCCAGATAGACAAGCTTCTGCCTTACCGCATCATATCAGTTGGCAAAATTTATGTTTAGAAAAGACCGGCTATCAGGTAGAGCGCGATTTACGTCCTCTTTGGTGGCGAATGTTAGCAACTCTAGAGAGAACCTTTCGATAGAAGGGGAGTATAATTTAACATCCAACCTGTCGAAAATTATATGTAATGCCGTCTGATTATCATTATTAATAATATTTAACAAGGCTGCATTAGAAAATTTTCCGGAACTTTGACGTCTCTGTAGTTCAAGCGGTAAAATCAGCTCGTTACTCAGAGTTGATGCATGAGGAGAACATTTGTATAGCTTGGCGTCCAGTGTTTCGCAATCATACAGTTCAATATAATGTTCAGATGATTTGGAGCCGAGTAAGATTGGCGTGGATTCATAAAGAAGAATGAGGAGTGCCCCAAAGTGATGCGGGAGAGATGCCACCTCACAAATATAGTGAAGTGCGGTGTTTCCTCTAGCGTCTTGGCTCAAAACATCTGCTCCACGGCGTATCAAGAGATTAATCGAGTTGTGTAGGGTAGTCCAATTATCCCGTTGATCGGGTTCATCCGATTTCGCCAACCCTTGACAGAGAACAACCAATGCGGGTCTTCCTTCAGCATCTTTCGGTTCCAAATTTATACCAGGCTTAGCAACAAACATTCGAAGCGCCTGGAACATCTGATGCGGGTAATTCCGGCGCTCGTGTATGATATATAGTAAAACTGATAGCCGTGGCTCAGTCGGGTGGTCCAATAGATTGATTGAAGGTGAAGACCATTTGCTTACAGTATCTTGTATGTAGGCAGCGGGGTCAACAATTGAGGTATATCGGAAAAGATTTCGAGCACTAGATGGGTTTAGTAACAATTCTCATTCTGTAAACCATATCATTGCTCGAAATAATTCAATGTTGCTGCAAACTGCTGCTATGTGTAGAGGTGTTTATCCAAACTCAGTCTCCAAGTTCATTTCAAGACCAGATTGAACAAGGGTTTCTATTATAACTCGTGGCGAGTTGTAAGAAACGGCGAAATGAAGAGCGGTATAGCCAGAACAGTTTGAGCTTGTACATCTTGCAAGTATATCAGAGAGACTCGACCTCTTCAAAACGTATTCTATATTATCCATGTCGCCACGCATGACTGCGACCATGATAAACGTTATATTTGCAAGGGAACGTACGGAGACGGTTTGATGGAATATAGGCGAATGAAGTAAATAATCAATCATTGAAACACTGCAAATTGCTGCCACGTGAAGAGCCGACATCCCACCATGATCGAGTGTATTAGCATCCGCCCCTGCTTCTTCAAGAAGCATGGCAACTTCCATATGCTCATTGACTAATGTAAGCATAAAAGTGGTTAGGTGATAAAAGCCTTTGGGATTTGATCTAGACTCTTGGACTTCCAAGGCAGCACCGTGATCTATCAAAATACGCACAACATATATGTGACCATTCATAGATCCACTGTGAAGAGCAGTAAGACAATTGGTTTCGGGACCGCAGAAATTTATGTCAAGGTCCTCCTGCGCAAGAATGTCTTTCACGATCCAAGTCTGACCAAAAAGGGAAGCTTTTTGCAATGCGACTTCTCGACGAGGTAGGTCATTCATATCATTTGATTTTGAAATCAATTCCAATCCTCGATGACCTGTTTCTTCTTATTTAAGTGCCAATTTGATAAACATGAGAGATCAGCAGCGAACCGTACTCCGAGCAACCAACAAAAGTAAAGAGCAAACTCACCTTGGCTTCATGTCTATTGATATATTATTTTCTGTTGCTTTGTCAATGAATCTGCGTACCAGGTTCCCTTCTTCATAACAGATATTTTCGAGTCCCCTCATACAGGTATCGTCAATTACAACCCCTTCCTTGAGTAGCAAGTCCCAGCCACAATCGACATGAACAGCCATTGCTAAAGGTGACCAGTCCCGCCTGGGATCGATTCGAACATTATTAACAACCAAGTCCGACTTCAGCAAACATCCCAAAACTTTGTGTTTGTTGTTATTGACTCGAGGATGATCAATGTAAAGCGAGTGGTCGCGACCAAGCATAAGCTCTGGTGCTAGCGTGCAGGCGAGGGGAGTACCAATACCGCTGAATCTATTAACATTCACCCGAAATGTCAAATTCTCAACCAGCCAAAGACACACTTTATCCAAGGATAGTAGAGCAGCGAAATGCAATGGTGTCGCATCCTAGATATACTCAATTTTTTCATTCTCGAATTTGTGACCGGACATCAGTTCTTGACTCCAACGAAGAAAGTTATTCGTTTTGGTAGGGTCGAAAAGGATTTTGAGTAAATGAAGCAAGTTCTCATCATTTTGATGAGCAATGGAATTTCAATAAAAATACTCGGAAGCATAGCAATAAAACGGATGTTTTTCATCTCTTTCATCCACCGCCTCCTGCGTGTTACAAATCCCAAGCTTTTTGAAATCGTCAAACAGAAGGTAGGTTAGACAGATTTTTGCGAGATGAGGATAATGCAGTTTTTCGAGGATCCGATATTCATCATAAACGTTGTCAGATTGTGGTTTGGCCTTTACTAGAAGGAACTCCTTCACAGTAAAATGCGCCAATTCAATTTGCGTTTCGCCAGGCTAACCAGTACTCCTAACAAGACTACTACACCATTTAAGTATATTTCATTCACTAGCCATGGAATCTTGACTCAGGGTATTATCGTTCAGGTTAATGGCTATAGCCTCTGAAGGCTGTTTTGTATATAAAGGATCAGGACTGCAAACTGCCCATGCTAATATACGACGAACTAGTTTTTTGGTATCGATGCTTTTGCTATTAACGCGGTCGAGAATTCTCTCGTAAGCCCCAACTAGAGTTGGGGGTAGAGATCGCAAAGCTTCTCGGATTGCTTTATCGTTGTTAAGTTCACATAAGTGATCAAACATCTACACACAACTTAGTCCATAACCAAATCGACTAGACAGCAATACGAATTGACGTCTATCTTGTATCACGCGGAGAATGATCCCTAAAGATATATTTTTGACGATATATTCTTCGAAGGAAAAAGAAGAAAACCCCCTTGTTTTTTCAGAATTTTCTAAGACCACATGTAATCTTCAGTTCGATACAGATATTTGCTAAAAATGTATTCTTGAATTGACCGGTTGAGAGAATCTCGGACTGACAGATATGAGGTGACGTTGCGATTCGAATTGATGGTCATTTTTCAGCCCTAACGGAGACTCATACCGCACACTCAAGAATCACACTAGTATCAACATATTATCCTAACTATACCTCATTCATACAACACTCTTTCTATATACACAGTCCTCAAATAACACACAAGATATAGCATACGAAATATAACACACACACAATATCTTCCTCCATTCCCGTCCCTGCCCAGTCTCGCTCTCCCTCTCTCAAGAAGTAAAAAATACATCGCACATACATTCATTCATTCACGTTTTTCTCTACCTTTTCTTTCTTCATTCTTTCTACCCTCATCGTTCATTCTATACCTTTCACCCTTTACAATTCCCCTTTCATCTTTTCTCCTTCATTCTTCACCTTGTCTCCTTAATCCTTTCCTCTCTTTTTCCAATGTCTACTCTAATGTCCACTTCAATATGCAACCCTCTCTCCTTCTCCTTTATTCTTCCTCCTTCCTCCTTCCAATGTCTTTTCTACTTTTCTCTTCTCCCATTTCTTCTCTTCTCTTCTCTTCTGCTCACAAACCCACAGATTCACAACAATCTTTATGATTGCGATACACTTATACAGACTATACAGACCATCCAGATCATACAGCTCATAAATACACTAAGACCCATACACCCCATATTATATCTCCCCCCCATCTCTCTACTCATTCGCCTCATCCACCTCATCCCCCTTCTGATCAAAAATAGTCAAATCTTATTCCATTTCCATTCTCATTCTCATTTCCATCCTCATTTATTCATCTTCATTCTCATCCACACTCACACATTTATTCTCATTTATTATTCATTGATTCACTGCCCTCCCCCCTCGCCCCCCAATAGACCTGTACAATACAATTTTCATTCTCACTCCCACACCCTCCCACACCCCCCCCTCGCTT